>VYYJ01000037.1:0-145799 GCA_021029165.1 Cyphoderus albinus | reverse complement strand
TTACCTAGTAAGGATGAACTTGTGTGCAAAATTTGGGCTCATTCTGAGCTTCCTCGAAGGGTAACCTTCCTCGTTAGTTCCAAATGGGGCTGCGGGTCGCTTTAGTGTTAATGTCGGTCCCCTGAGCACGACTGAGCTGCAAATGCACACAACTGGAGTGAACTGGCCTGAAATGGATGTTTTGATCGTGTATAAATATGACAACAGGTAGGCGTTATTAAACTACATTAAATTATTTACTCGATAATTACAGAAAGAAATTTCTATCCTGTCAGAAAATGTAGGGGGGAAATGACATAATTAAAATGCTGTTTTGTTTGCTATTGTTTGATGCAGTGGACTAACTGCAAATGTCGGCGGCGTTTCAAGGAAAATTCCGTCTCATTTCATTCGATTGGCATTTATGGGCAGTGATGCAATGCAGGTCTTCTGCATACCAAACGTGGACCCTGACCCAGAGGAACACCAGAATTTTTTGTTTTATAGAAGTACGGTGGAAGAAGCATTAGAAGGAACCGGGGTAGCTGTGAGAGTGCCAAAACCCCTAACCTGGGATACACCCTTGATTTATATTTGTTCTAAGCGAGGGTGTGGCCACACATTTTCAAGTTTACAGGAGAGGGAAATCCACTTTTTCTACGCTCACCCATGCACCAAAAATGGTGTAATTAAGTGCCCATCATGTATGAAGGTTAGCACTGCTCAGTCGGAACTGGAGTTTAAAGAACACGTCTACACTCATCGTCCATTTCCTGTTTGTGAAGTTTGCGGAAAGTGTTACTTTAATAAGGCCAAATTAAAGAGACATCGTGATTCTGTGCACGACCCCAGAAACTACGTGTGCAACGTATGTGGAAAAGTTAACCCTTCGTCTTCAAATCATGCTCGCCACGTCGCAATTCATGAAGAAAGGGTAAAGTTAAAATGTAACCATTGTCCTAAAGAATTCACTTCGAATTGTTCCTTGGGCACTCACATGAGGCGAACTCATCCCCAATTCCTCCATGATGGTGTAGAAGCTACCCTTTTCAATAAAAGTGTAGCTCCACAAAATGCAAGTAACGCACACCGTCCAAAACGGGCAAGAAAGGTGTCCTCTCGACCATTGCAGTCAATCGGTAAGATTAAGTATTTCTGTAGGTATTTAAATTAATCTTCAAGCAAAATTTGTACTAACTAAAAAGCAGCTAATCATACATATATTTTTTGCATTTTTACAATCAGAGTTTGAAAGTCTGATGAATGAAAACGCAACTCTGTGGGATGAATTGGAACGTCTTCGTCACGAAAATGATACTCAAAGTCAAGAAATTGTAACTCTCAAGCAAGAAAATGAAAATCAACGTAAAGAAATATTGTATTTGAGACATGATTTATAAAAAAATGTATTAAATCTACATGCACTACCTTACTCCTTATCGTTAAATTAAATGTTTAACTTGATTCAATTTTATAAATAAATTCGGTTGACATTACCTGCAAGATCGAGACTGCCTGCGACTTGGGCAACGGGCGGCTGGAAAAACTCTGGTGAAAGTGAAGTGATGGAAGCATACTTCAGCGAAAAGTTCTCTAGAAACATTTTATTTTTGAAAAGACTCGCACTGATCTCCGTCACGTTTGATAAATAGTCTGCTTCAAAGTTGATCAAATTAATGTTTTCAGAAAGAGCGTCCGGGTCGATGTAAAGTATCTCAGGGTTGTCACTTATACGAAGTGACTCAAGATAGACGAGACCTCGAAAAGCATTTTTCGAGATGTGATCGGAGATCCTGTTAGCAGTGAGGTCAATTTCACGAAGAGTCGGTCCAAGCTTTTCTAGTGCTTCCGTAGGTACACGTCCTAGACGATTTTGTCTCAAATTAAGCCTTTCTAGACGACCGCCACTACTGCTGGTAGCTGAGATGAGAAATGCTTTCTCTTCAAGAGTATGTATATAATTACAACATAAATTAAGTTCCTTCAGAGCTCCAAATATCACCAAGCCGTAATCCTTTACTCTTGTCAATTGGTTTGAAGAAATGTCCAAGTAACGGAGGTTCTTCAATGTCCAAGCAGGAATCCCCTTTCCTACTTCAAAAGCCATCCTGTCAGTACCGCTTCCACTGCTATTGCTCTGAGAGATATCCTCCAGGTTAGGATTACTTGTGAGTCCTCCAGCAAGAACACCCCCTGCTCCACTTGAAACACTTACGCTCGGCTCAATCACTTGAATGAAGTTAAACTTCGCAGAGATTCTCTGCAACGTTTCCAAGCCTCGGAATAGTTCCCAGTCTAGGAACGACAACCTATTTCTATCCAAAATGATCTCTCTCACCTTTGGCAGACTCCGAAAAACCTCCTGGAAATGGAGAGGAAAAATTAATTAATTACATATATATTGCCATTACCTTAATTACCTAAATTGATAAAAGTATGAAGAATAAAAGTTTTTTACCCGTTCTATTCTCTCAATCAAGTTTCCCCTGAGGTCCACGACACTTACATGAGTGAGCCCCGTGAACACGCCATTTTCCATTGTTTTCAAGGAGTTGTACGAAACATTAAGAAGGTGTAGGTTTTTCAAGGACTCGAAATTAGTCTTTCCTAGCGACTCTATTTTATTGTGACTAAAATCAAGTACATGGAGTTCGGAGTAGAACTGGAGGGACATGGTAATGTCTTTTATCTGATTCTTGGATAACGATAAAAACTTTATCTGCGGATTCAGGAATATTGGCACAACCCGAAGGTTACTCGCCGAATGACAGTCTACCGATAATGCGATATCATCACAGGAACAGTGAGGAGAAGGACAAAATGACGATGTGCTGGACAAGTTCCAGCTGAAGACTAGTAAAAACAGAAGCCATGAGGGGAGTGTTGATGATGATGGCAGTGAAAACAGTTGATTATAGCCTTTGGAATCTCCACTGAAGACATCGCAACCCGAATAAGTTAAAGAAGTCACTCTCACAGGTCGACTTCTTCTTATCGAACAAGAACGGAATACCGAAGAAGCATCCGAAAAATTATCATCACTTCCATTGCATGTCTCATACAAAGTTGAGGCGTCTTTTCCACTTTCTGATGTGCATCTGCTTCTTCTACTGCAACAACTCTCGTCTTCTGAGCTTGTTAAGTTGTTGGAACCGCTTCTAACACAAAACTCTTTTTCTTTTCCGTATTCGTTTGCAAAAGTTGTTGGTGGACTGCCGATGATGTCATTATTATCGTCTTTCCCTCCTCTTCCTCTCTTCTCTTTAGTGCTTTTTCTATATCTGATCGTTTCGTTGATGATCATTCCGGTGCGACCGCTCGCAAACACGTAGCTGCTATTTTGTTCTTCACTTTCCTTCATGTCCGTTGTTCTGTTGATTCTGCTGTTTCTCCTTTGACTTTTATTAAAGCAGTCTTGTGTGATGGAAGAACCATCAAGATTCCTCACTCCCACTTCACTCCACGTCATAACTGCTGCTGTCGTTGACAACTTCTACAGTTTTATATTCTTCCTCTTGTCCTTTTTCTTTACTTCCCCTCACATCGGGCTAGGTATTTCCGTTATACCTTTGTGTGAGATGATCATTTGCTTCTATCTTTATACTTTATTTCACCAGCACGTTCTTTTCCACGAACTCAATCGGTCTCTCTTGTTTCATCACGTTCACTTTCACCTAAAAATACAGACAGAGGAGACATGAGAAGTGAAATGTCAGCTATTTTGTTTAGAAAATAACAGAAACTTTTATATTGCTTTGCCACACGCGCGTTCACAGATCTGCTTTGTGAAGTGAAACAAATAAATGTAAAAGTGTGCAGAATAGACATGTGCTTTTCTCTTTTCTACAGAGACCATCAAACTACTCAATGTACCCTGGCATTCATGGAAATGTGAAAAATTTGCTTGTCCACAGAATCTCTTTTTTGAAACACGTAACAAGTCTGCGAGCCTTTATTCGATCTTTCACTTTTTTCCTTCAAAGCCTGCTGCAGAAAAACATGGAGGAAAGAGAAAATAGGTGACATGACAGTTTTTTTTATATTCCTGACGTCCGCATCCCATTTTCCATATGCAAAGATATTCTTGTGAAAAGTTGTCAAGCTCGAGTTAATGTTCGTTCGGTGAGCTCGTCACTGTAATATGAAAAATTCCTGACGGTTCCTCAGTCCCTACCATTATTATATCGATACAGTGTCTTTTAACTGTATTGTCTTTGCGTGAGTATAAACCATGCGTGTACTTATTTTTCCTTGTTATGGACTTGCTTTCACCATAGGGTCCTCTAGTCCTTATATTTGCTGCTTGTATTGAATTGCGTGGCTACACGCTTTTTTTACAAAAACAATGATGTGTAATGGACCGCCATGCGTACGGAAGGAACCAACGTTTCCATTTTTTAATAAAACCTATCATTCAAAGTAATTCATGCGAAGACAATGCATAGCATACACAGAATGAGGTATTTTCATGTCTATTTTCGATATCTTATACAATTCAGCGTTGAGAATTATGACCCTGAAAAAATGGGGAGAGGTGAGCAGAAATTTTGAGTCTGCTTAAATAAACTATGCTTGGTCTTCTCTTTTTGAGACACAAAGGATGAAACTTCGTAGGTTAATAGTTATCAAAAGCTTTTCAGATTAGAAACACAACAAAGGCTTTAATTTCTCTGATGGAAATGTGGGCAGCAAACAACCGGTTAAAATTAGTCATTGTCATTATCAAATATTTGTATAGGATGAGGATGAGATTAGAATGCGGGAATTTTGCAAAGACTAGGAATGTAATCAATCATTATATAATCAGTTCAGATTGAACCATGACACATTGTATTGGTTAGTAGAATGTGCCATTATTCTGTTCTCGTATATAAGAAATAAAATTGTGGTACAGTATAACATCAAACGGATATGAAGAACGGAGAAAAATGAATGGTTTGTATCATTGGGCTGTATTTTAATTTATCTAGGTAAAAGATTTGTAGGAAATGTATTAATGAAATTATATTAAGCTTCATCACGGTAATTAGAAAATAGAATCTTTGACCCCAACTTCCGTTACGTTAAAATTACTTAGATTTGTAAATTCTTTGTTGTTACCATACTATACTTTCACCAATTTGATTTAACTTTATTATGTACCTATATTCCAGATTCGTGAAATCGCTTTTGGTATTCTGACACTAATCGTTTAAAATATAATAAACATTTTTGAAATGTCAAAGTACATGGGTATTTTTATACACAAACTCTTACAAATTAACAAAACTGATTATTTAAGTAAAATGACATGTTCTGTAGAAGGCGGTAAAAATCTGAAATCGAAAAGCTATAATTATGGAAGCGGTACGTTTTTGTAATGGATATACATACTGCAGCAATTTGAGTAGGGAAAAGTAAACAGGTCTGTGTAATAGGATCAAAATGTTTCCCGTCTCATCGAAGAGCTGAGAAGGAGCAGGAAAAAGTAAGAGGGAAGATCACCAGCAACCATTGATGGATTTACTATTCATTTATTCCCCGTAGGGGTTCCTCGCTTGTCACTCATTTACTTATGTTATGTCAGAGACTCTACCCTAATCTGTGACATTTTTGCCCCGTATCACGTGGGGCACGTCATGCACAACTTTACGGTTAACTCACTTCACTCAAACCGGGACTATACGTTTTGAACTGAATAGATTGTTTTTTATGAAAATATGATCCACAACCCATAATATCCTCTCCCCTATATTCATTAATAGAAAAATATGAAATTCCGGAGAGAAGATAGACGTGAAAGATAGGATAACAAAAATGTCTCCCAACCATATTCTGATTTCTCTCGCCGCTCTTTTTTACTCTTCATAATTGGATGTATGAATGGAATGAGAATTATTTAGGCAAATATATTTTTCTTTCAGAGCCGTTGCTGAATAACACTTTTTTCAAATTTACACTAGAGGACATATGTAATACGTCGTTGATGATGGTGGTAAATGACTGCGCATATCCATGATCTCATTTGAGCTTCCTTTTCCTCCTTTATTGTATAGGATTTGTCACCGGGTGATGTAGATAACGTAACTTATTCATCATTATAATCATCGTTGCTGCAGACGAGCCTCTGGCTTTGTTATCTTTACGTTACGTTGGTTTGTTAGGGGTATAAGGGTGTTAGGGGAAAAGAACTTGACTAATTAATGAGTTTACAAGAGTTTGTCGGATTATAAGAATACATGATGTAAAACATGAATACTAACAAACACTTCAAAAATAGTACTGGATTTTTTTGTTAGAGTGGAGAAGTCCCGCTCTGTTGAAACAATTTTGACAATAACTATACTTTGGTAACAAGGCTAACATTGAAATCTTATGAAACAATTCGAGGAATTATTTAGTGTTATGTACAACCTATTTTTGGAACACAATGCAAACCAACAAGCAAGTTCTAAAATTATTTTTCTATTTTGTCACGATTAGGTCAACTGGCTCAAATAGATAATGCCTGAAATAACCTTTTTTGCTAATTAAAATGCGAGTATGAAGTAACTTGAATCTATATTGCATTAATGAAAACAATGCAGCTTTCTAAGAAATTGTCTTCATGTGCCTCTGCTGTTCATGGTGATGAGCTCGGTTCATGATTTTCTAATAAAATCATGCAATGAAGTCATTCCAATTTAGAAACTACTCAAATTACGAATGCTGCACGGTCACTACCATAAAAGGTTACGTCTTCCGCATGACACCAGTAAAGTAATCTTAAGTAAACAGAAAGTACCAGCGACAAACTACGTAACAATGTCCAACAAGGCCACATACTCACAATCTCATGTATTTTGCAATAATGTGACACAGTTTGATGACTATCCAGGAACATATTGCTGACGAGAAAGACATAAAGTGAAACTGTGCAAACTGTACACTGTATTGGCTTAAAGCGTCAAATTATTTGTGTCTATAAACATCAGATAGTGCCTTTCTCAACTTTCAACATTACTGCCGTTATCAGAGAAAGGTAAAACTGGCTTTCAAGCAAAAAAAAAGAACAGAAAGTGAGATGAAGCCATCACTTGATTTCTACACGTAGTATCTTTATATGGTTCGCTGTTCGTTAAGAAGTCGGCCTCGTTCTTTTCCGACGGAGTTAGCATAACAGAGCAATTTCTCACAACACCTGCCGAATACATAGGCAATCAAAGATTTACGCAAGCAAGTGAATGAACCTCTAGTAGTAGGACAAAGGCGGCTGCCTCGCTTCTCAACAAGAAGTCAAACAAAAGTAGTTACCCACTACTAGTATATTGTATTACATTTTACATTGTTTTCCAGCCACGTTTGAAGAGATTGCCACTTGCCCTCATTTTTACGTCTTTTCTTTACTTCATCTCTTCCTTCAGTGCACCAAACATAATCATCGAAAACAAAGCTTTGCATTTTACTATGATGTAGTAAGGGTAAGAAAACGTTGTGGTTCTTTTGCCATGAAATAGAAGTCTCTATTCCCGGTGGCTTTCTTTTCGTCAGGAGGGCGTGCATGCACTTGCCTCCGTATCTAAATGTAGCCGTCTCTGCCTATCTACCTAATTCTATCAAGATAAATAGCTAGCAAAATTGGCAATTGCAAGTTCCTTCCTAGTAAAAGAAAGAAAAAAACGAAATCAGCCAGCCAAACCAACTACAAGATAGCAATATACTTCCAGAGTGAAGGCAAATTTACCAGAGTTTTTGTTACCTTGTACTTTTTCTTGAATTCCGTTTATTTTTACGTAAAGCACACAAGTTTCATTTCTGCCTTCCGATTCTACCTGTTCTGTTTACCGAAGCACAAAAACACAGTAACGGAGGAGAATCTAATGTGAGTCTGACTGAACATGGTTGGAGGCGACTAGCGAGCGGGACAAAAAAATTATTATATTGAGAGAAGAAAAACGTAGGCTCTTGTTTTCTCCTACTCTACAAACAACGCAGAAAAAATGAACTTCTAAAAAGGGTTAGCAATTCAATGCACAATCTTATCTACATCAAATTGCTTCTTTCTCTGACTTCATTTAAACATTCACTGTTGATAGTAAATAGTAACTTAATTTTTATAAGCCTAATCTGCAGTGGCAAACAATGGCGCGGCATCTCATCCAACTTCTTTGCTATTAACCATGAGGGACTAAAACTGTGTACGCCGTTCAAGAATACTTTTAAATTGCACGGCACATTGCATAATACTTTTACTTGCACATACAAGTTTTCCTCGACCGAGATTCTTACCGGGAAGTTTATAAATATGTAACTCATATTGAATGGAATTAGATTTTGTGGAAAACATTTGTCTGAATGGAACTGGAGCACTTTGCAAATGGGATCTACTGGGCGTAGATTAAATTAATATCTGATGCGTTCCTACCCTCAAATACATACATACATACAAATGGGATCTGCATTTTACATTGCGCATTTTATAGTAGCTGTCTCATTGTATTTTAATAGTCTGCTTTCTCCTTTCATCTACTTTCCTGTCCTGTACCTTTCAATTCAGTGTACACGGTTTTGTAAAACAAAGCGATGTAAAATTGTATTGTTTCAGGTGTGAAAAAAACCAGATTGCAAATTTTATAATTATGGTACATATGTATTTCACCACACTTTTGTTTTCCAAAAATTTTTGTTTATGATTGGCAGCAGTGATAGATAAAAACCGACGTCAGTAACTAATAAACCATAACGTATCACATGACTTTCTTACAAGAAAAGAAAGTGGCTTCTTCCTTTATTAATTTTCTATATTATTTATATACAATTATTGCAAGCAAAACTTCGTTTAAGTATTTGAAGGCGTTCCATAGAAAGACTTAAATAAATTGATGAAAAAAATAAGGTTGAAATTTGGCAATTGTTATATTGAATCACATCTCAATGTGCATTATTACGTTACGTGTTGTATGCGGTTAATGGACAACTTCTTGGATTACTAGTACATTAATATACACATTAGCGTTCTTGTCGGAAGAATTTTCACATAAGGAATAATTAGGACACATGCTCGAAAGGGGTACGTGATACGTGATGATACCATTATCTATGCATGTGTTGTCATGTCTTGTGTTGGAGCTCTGAGTAGTAAGAGACTTGAGCTTGACCGCAACATTTGTATTCAAGTAGCAAACACTAATTTCTGCTATAACAGAATCGCGAATGGAAAGAGTTTTCGAAAGTTGAAGCTTTGGTCTGTCTTGATGTTGAATACTTCAGGATCTTCCTCACAGCGTTCTGTACTTCTTTAAGTGGAATTCTCCAGAATCAAGCATGTGACCTGTGTCATTATCACTTACTAATTACACCGCTGTTGTACTCAGGGGAACAAAAGGTTAGGAGGAACAATGCAGAGAAATAAGAAAAGTAGGTCTCTATCTTCTTTATCGCAAATCAGTTTAAAAGTAATTTCCATTTAAACTTACAGTGTTCACAGAACAAACCGACAAGGACGGGATATTGGAGAGAAGTTCTCACTTTCGAGTAGTCTTTTGTCATTTAAATTTATTTATGTGGCTCATGTAACCGTAAATAATTCAGAGCCGTTTCTATAACCCAAAGACGTACCTGTGTGAATATGAAATAGCAGCACAGGAACAGAGTTCTACATAAAATGTACATCAACTTGTACATGTACATCAATTGTACATAAAGTTCCAACTTCCAATGCAATGAAAAATTTATTTATTTCACAGATAAAGTAATTCCATACATCTGAATGCATCTCCTCGTGCGCGTGTTGCGACTTGAAGCAAAAGTCAGAAACTGAAGCAATTGGACATTTGCCATTTTCTATCGTCAGCAGCCCGTGTGCCCCTAAATGCTAACAGAAATTCCGCTTGCGTGTTTATAAAAACAATCTCCATTGTTTGCTATTCTCTCACGAGTACATTTTCTTTCCCTTTCCTTCTTTACTTTCCGATGATAATATTTGATGATTGTTCTGGCTCCGCGTAGTAAATCAGCTTGTAAAACATGGCAACATTTTAGGTGTTAAAGAAGACGTTGTTTGTAAAAGAAAAAAGATTGCGTTTGCGAGAAATAGCCATTTTCCACTTGTCTGCACTACTGGCACAATACAAAAAAGTCACGTCGTGTGTCGAATCGGCCTTTTTCCCAAACACGAAGCTAACGATGAGAAAGCATGAAAAACCTAGTGAAAAGGAAGATATCGAATCGAGTGGGAGCTGGAGCAAATTCACTCAACATCACAAAACACAATCAAACAAAATGTGAGTGGCTGAGTGAGAGGTTGCTTCTTCCAAACTCAAATCAACAAACACTACATAAGAATGAATGAGTAAACCTCTTTGCTTGACTCCCAAGTTCACATGTTCCAAAGCTGAACTGTTGAACTCTCAATCATCATCGCCATCAACAACTCCATAATCTTCTGATCATCATCACCATCATCATCTTAAACTGAAACCAAATGTATCCAAAGAATTCCTTCTTTCTTTTATAGTAGCCGTTCTCCTATCAAGCACATCAAGCTTCACTTGCATGAATGCTTTTTTCATCTTTTGCATCAGAAAGCGTAAGTTAAGAAAACGTTAGGCAAAGCAAAAAATAGATAAGAGCACTTCGTATTTCCCATTCCTCATACAACCATCAAGCTCAAACAATCCAGAAGAAAAAAGCGTAAACCGATTGGCAGTACAAAAAATGGCCGACAGTCGCTGTCAAGCATGCCTTCCCGTCAAACCTCTCTCAAAAGAGAATAAGCATTAAAGGAGTAGAACTCAATTGGAGAGGATGTTTTTATCTTGAGCTCGTTTTTTATTCCAACTTGAGAACTGTCTGTGACGTAAGACCTTACTCACACACATACGTATCTTCCTTATTACCAATAAATATTTTCAGGCCTCATTATATCAATTGATCGGTCTAGATTCCCCGAATTTCCCATATGCTTACTCGAGGCACAACTCACACTTCAATCACACGAATAAATGAAATGAGTAAGTGAATGAGTAGAGAAACCAGGTAACGATGTGCTGAAAGATCTATCAATCATAAATATGGTAAAAAGACAGGCTTCTTCTATTCAGACCATAATGCAGAATGCCTTACTCACTCCGGTACTTCCACTTAAACCAGGATAATGGCAAATGACATTTTTCACTAACAAATGCAATATTCAGTGTGTTTTTCGTTATTATCGTCATCAAAGAGAGTTGGAGTAAACGTAAGTAGCATTATGTATGTCAGTCAAAAAGTCAGGCGAAAAGCTGCGTATTTTTTAGAAGCGACCCAGACGAACATAAAGATTCGTGGAGTGGAGTGTAGAGAGGAATCGTTAAGAAAGGACCATTTGAGTCTTTTTGCATTAAATTTACAAGTGATGCGTGTCTACGACGTCCTCCTCCATGCTTTCTGCTCAGTGCTACTCCAAACGTCAGAAGTCAGGAGTGAATTTGAAATTCATGACAAGAAGGCATCCATAACTATTTTTCTTCTTTCCGTAACGCCATCAGACACACCAATGTCGCTTGATGACTCCCACTCCTACGAGAGAGAAAATGGAAAGTGTACAGCTGGAAGAAGGGTGTCTGCTATTAAGGAATACTTCAAATAATGTTCTTTCACATCGCTCTTTTTTGCCAAATCGCACGCATGCCACCGATGTTGTTTACACTTCGAAGCATTAAAGTGAAGCATAACTTCATTTCAAAACAATAATTATTTTTATACCATCTTGCAACCATTCTCTTCTGCTTTACTGCGTCTCTTTTGGCATCACGGAAGTTGTGTTGAAATGTGTTTATAATGTTAGGTTACACATTTATTGCCTCACAATTCCTCTTCCCTTTCACCCACAGTTTGTATATCTACGCATTTTAATTAGGAAAAAATTTATGGCATTTTATCACGATTTAATGTTGTCCTACAAGAAACGCATGTTACGACTATTTTGAAATAAAATAATAAAACCAGTCGTTTAACCACTTTTCAAATCGTGTCACGCCATTTTCTTGTCAGCTTTCCAGCCTTACATATAACCATTTTCTGTTGAGAACAAAATAAGTGCAAAACATTCAGAACCAGTTAAATGCTCAGTAGGCACTAATTTTCTTGATCTCTTTTTTCACACCGATGATAGATTCCTGATAGATTTTTTAGTTGCACTCGTCGTCCACTTAGCATAACCTAATAAGAAAATAATGTTTTCACGTCATCATCAATATCAATATCTTATCGTGCGGAATGAAAACCTTCGTTAAAGCCTGCTGCATTACTGATCGAAATCGTAGTTTGTATACCCAGATAGAACTAGATTTTTAGAAAATTACTTCCCCAATTTATACTTTTGAATCACGGTCTTCAACGATGCTTTGCACTATGCACTCAGCACAGCACCATTTCGGCAAGCCAAGAACTGACTGACTTACAGAATCACTTCTCTACCAGACAAATAACGTTTATTGTCCATTATCCACCATTTTTTCATTGGATAGTGGACAAAATAGACATGATAGGTTGGAACCAAAGAGAATATCATTGAAAACAAACCAGACCACAAGTAAGGTTTTGCTTTCACTCTCACATCCTTATTCATGGTATGAGAATTACATTATACATTATTTAACAAACTTATCAGTTTCTTCGGTTAAGTGTTAGCTTGTTTAACATAATTATTCTCTGCACAGGAAAGAAAGTATAGATAAATCGAAAAGATCTCGTTATCTGCTTTTATGCAGCTTTTGGAAAGCTAGCAAGTAAAAATTATGCTTATATTAATTAATTAACTACCTACTGACTTTACTGTGGCACATGTTCACCAATAATAATCTGTACCCGTGCTACTTATCAATGCCTGTATTGGATCTAATTTATTATGTTTGAGTAAAGAAGAAACAGTTGAATCAAACATAACTACCCGAATCTATGCTACAGTGTATCCCGTAAATGCAAGTTTTTTAATTTTATCTACTTAACAATTTAACCACAAAAATGGTGGGTGAAATGGTTTTGTCCACTTTGGTTGAAATTAGCCGGTTCACTGGATGATGGGCGTACTTAATGGTGGGTGTTCAACAAGGCAATTTATTAGAAAGAAAATCATTTTGTAAAGTGTGGCTTTTCTGCATTTCCCAACACTAGTAGTTTTATAAAGGGCACTTTCGAAGAGAGCACACCCTCCAGTTAAACCCATCGTTTAGTTTTGATGCGTGACAACAATGCATTTTAACTTGCAGGTGCACCAATATTGCTTTAATAAAACACCACCTTAGCACACCCTATTCATTTTTTATTAATACAACCCTTTTATTTTATAACAATTTACTGTTATTCGTCAAACTCCACCCATCGAATAATCAGAAAAAAATGCTGAAATGTTGCTAGATTATTAAAAAGTTCCAAAATGTTTCGCAAAGGAATTCTCGTCTTCACATTATTGCATACGGAGAAAAGAATTTATTCAGTGGAAGAAAAAAGAGATTCGTATTTCAGAAGGATTTGCAAAGGCAGCAGCTAACGTTGCAGATTCCCGTGGAGATCATTCTCTCCTTTCTCCTCTTCTTAAAAGAAAACACGACCGCGAGCCTGAACACGCGTACATAGATGGTAATTTTGTCCTGCACTGTGTGAGCGAGAACCCAGAATACGCAGTTTCCGTATCTCTGTTGGCTATTTGTTAAAAAGAACTAAAGCCTTTTGTGCTTATGGTTATTTCGTATTCAGCTTCACTAAGCCTTGTAAAGTGATACGATTTCCCAAGTCTTCGGTATTCTACGAACTCAGCAGCTATCCTTTTCTGGTTTAGAAAAATCGTTATATACACAAACTTTAAAGTGGCACCAGTCACTTCGATCTTCCTTCTCTTTTAACCAGAGCAGCTACAATTCATACGGCATTTTATTCCTTGTGCGTCTTTCCAGTAAACGTAATGGGAGTGCGGAAAGCTCAATGAGAACTATGAGAAAAAGGAACATTTTTATAGCTAGCTATTTGCAAGAGCTTGGCATGTAGGACACAAATTTGTACGTCATTTGAATGCGTCTACATGATAATGGCCCGATATAAAACTGGAAATTGCAATGCAATACGGAGTGTACATTTTCACTTTACTTTTTACTTGAAACACGAAGGAGAAGAAAAAGACAACTCCAAAGAGTGAGCATGGAAAAGCGATACACGTTACTTACAAACTATAAGTGCTTTATCAGTTGATGTAGAACAACATGGGAAAAGGTTTTTGACAATTTAAAAGAACATCATTTCTTGTATGCAGAAGCAGTTCAGACAACACTCGTCAGGAATGAAATGAAAAAAATCAGTGTTTTGTAAAAAATTCTCATGTCACGTCCGACAAAGTCAGAAGGATATTTGGAAATAGTGTTTGTCTAACTGTAATAATGGAATTCGCTTGTCGAGCACATTATTACCTACCTACAGAGAACAAACAGAATTTTTTGTAACAATTTCTTCTCAGTTGCTCGCTGGTTAAATTTTGATGCAACCTAATTGCTCAACCATGTGTAATATCTTCCCAAGTGATCTGAATATGAAGCAGAACAAACAGTTTTGCTTTTATATTACCAAAAAGTGTATGATATATTAAAATTGTCATAAAATGACAAACTTTGAAATAAAGGAGTATCTGAAACGTGAATAAATACAGCAGCATCAGTGGATCAATATTGTTGTACATCATTTGACATCTAAATCAAACGGTGGTTGTAATTTGAAGGTGTGTAATAAATGTCTCTGAATGTTTTAATTTAAAGTTAGTTTCTTCTCAGCTTCTTTTGCATTAGGTTTCTCTATTATGATGAATCCATCATGAAATAAAGTAAAGCAAGTCACTCAGGAAAGAACTATTTACCGTGTTTGAATAAATTTTACTCTTTACTATTACTGTACTTGCCATAATATTTTTGGGTGAATTTATATTGACGCTTGAAAAAATATGGATATGATTTCAGAGGGTGCCAGAAATCTTTTAAAATAAAATATATTGACTTACTCATGGCCTTAACAGGAAATTTGTCTACTGTAAGTTACTGCATAAATACGCTTTGCCAAGAAAGGAAGCAAAAGTAAGTTTCCCAAAAGTAGTAAAGTCTGAAAGTGCAAAATCCTTCTCTGTACATAATGGTCACTTTCATTTACGTATTTTGAATATTTTTTCTCTGGCTTAGAATAGCTCAGCAGAATATAACGGCTAGACCTTTTTTTATTAACACGTAACTGGCTGCATTTAACAGGCTGTTAGCACGAGGCCATAAACTCCACCTGTTTGTGCGCGTTATGGTTTTGTTGTCAGCAAATTCTAGGAATAAATAAACTATTTAAACTAGGTGAAGCTCGGCCATTTTTCACTAAAATAAAAAGGAGTGAGAGGTCACACAACGTAAAAGCCCTATTATCGTAACAACAATGATAATCTCAAATGTTAAATGTCATCATCAAGTAGCAAATGTTTTTGATAGGACAGCGTTCACCCAATTTATTCAGATCCACAAAGATTAGAGACTTCATCTTTGAAAGAATGCTTGCTTTATTCCATTTCAAGCTTCTTCAAGAAATATGTCTGAGAAGAAGGAGAAAAATGTCCCGCTAATATGCGTTCTTCTATATTGTAAAAATGTCATGCACAGCGCAATTCAAGTGAATTGAAAATAGTTGCTTGAATACTTTAGAACTGAAAAGTACGGACACAGACTCAGAAGAGGGCAAAAGAACGTGTGCAATTTCTATAATAAAATGGAGAAAACAAAAGGAATAAGGTATGAAGCGAAGTTGATGGACGGATAAAACATTCCATAATGCTGTCAAGCCTTTTGCGAATATTTTGTTACTCACAATAATAATAATAATAATAACATTCTGTCAAGGCGAAAGTCCTATATTTTCTCTCCTTTATGTCTTTCATGGATAATGTGATATTTCTCCATTTTCTCTCCCGGACACATTTACATCAGATGTTTTTGAAAGGCAGCTTGCTGAAAACGAAGTAGTTATTTCCTTATTATATTAATAGTCTTCATTCACTCGAATTCCTTTGACATATTTCATACATTTTGAAGAATGCACTGCTCGTGCGCTCTTTTTTGTACATTTTTGCGACAAATACAACCGACCGCTTTCTCCATTTCATACTTTAGTTGCATTCTTTGCTATGCTCTGGTTGCTTCGCCATTTTCCTCTGAACCATAAATAAAATACCACACACAGCAGAAAGATAATATAATGTTGCAAAATACGTGGGCAAAATTGCGACTGCTGCTGTGAAAGACATAAACCTAATCGGCATTTCTTATCACTTCCACCACCAGTGAAAAATTCCTTCATCATCTTCAAACCAAACGTCTCGCAGTTTTGCACGTTCATTTTTCGTTCTGGCAATTCTGGCATGTAATGATTATACAAACGGAAAACAGACTGTGGACGTAGTAGATACCTAGATATTTCGAATCCATTATCGTTTCTTATTTCATGTCAGCTTCACAAACAAATTTCCTTCCTACATCAAACACTATAATACACAATGTATACATAGGAGAACGTAGGTTTGCCACTTTTTTTATTTATTCTTCCTTTAGTCATTTTTCTAAACTCCATAAAACAGGGTATGCTTCTTTCTACTATCTTAGTTTACGATGACTTCGGTCGGTCAGTCGAAAAAATATTGAAACTGATTCTAGAGATGGAAAAAATGCTTCCTTCTAAATAAGTTCTAACACCAAGTTGTTTAGTCTGCTTCAATTACTTATTCCAGTCAAACACTTAAAAGATCCACATTTCACAGTTCCAAAGACATCGAACCAGGGATAAACCTTCCGGTGTACTGCATCAGTGCAACATGGCACACAAACTTGGAAACCATCGGAGAAGTTTAAGTTAATTGGGTACAGATTACATATTTAGGTCAAGACTTTATATGTGAACAAAAAGCTGAGAGATGGCACACAGCATTCTGCTAGTAATGTGTATAAAATAAATATTAGACTCTGCTTCTTTCTTCTTGTTTTGGTTGCACTAAGATACTTATACAACTCTTGACTTCCTTTTCCACCGCTACCTTTCTCCACTGAATTATGTAAAGATAATAAAGATGAGGGTGAGAGCAAAAGAAAGCCTGCAACTTATACAAACATGTGTGTAAAGTGCAAGATAATAATAAATTCGTGCTTGGGTATGTTGCTAGTGCTTTTGACTTGAAAACAAGGTGAAGGAGCAAGAATACTCTTCCACCGACTGCACACTTTACTCAGAATATCATTGCAAATTTGACTCACTTTACCTCTGACATTTTCAGGTTACCTTGATTTGCAATTCTGGCGTTATCATCATCAAACCACACTACGTACATACATAGAGCCGGCTGAGGTGAAGATGCTGAGATAAAGCGGTGTGCCGTGGCTCAAGTCTGTAATGTAAATCAAATAGGCTTCAGCCAGTCCCTTCGTGTGGAGAAAATGGGGGACCAGTTCAATTTTCCGACAATTTTTCTCCTGCTTTAACAAGCTGAATGCATAAGTTAGCCTTTTGTATGGAAAGTAGGGAAGGGCAGCTCTCTGGATACACAAAATGTCTGGAAAGTGTGCAAACGTGGTAAGAATGTTACAGGAAATTCTGATCTAATGCACACTAGGACGTAAAGCGCATACTTCATGAAAATCACAACAAGCAACACTGGTTATTTACAAAGGAGAAATGGAGACATCAATGTTTGCCATGAGAGGAGAAATTATATTGGCTCTTTATTTTTCAATTTTTTCTCTTTTATTCTTCTCGCTATTTATACTCACCTTCTTGATATGAAAGAAAAAGCTTACTTTTACTTACATGCTGCATACAAGAAATACACAAAGTTCATTTTGCAAGAAAAGAAAAAAGTTGGAGCGAGTTTTCTACTTGTAACATGCATCGTATTACCCTTTCAGTGCCTGTCTGAGAAATGGGACAAATCCCTGAAGGGACTCAATCTATTTGAATCAGTGTCAACCAAATGGGAAAAGCATAAATTGGGACGATGTGTGCGCGCGCTCACTCCTCCCGCCCAAACACTTTCATCTTTCTTTTCTCAAAGTCCACAGTTGCACAACGGTAGTAGTTAATATTTTAGAATAGTTTTCATCATCCCATCTTCTCAGTTTCATTGGAGAAAGCATTATCTAAAATTTCTTGTGTAAAACATCGACTTTTGTTGAAGCACATGATACACTCATAGATTCATATGCCTATACCCATTTGCGGTGTTGATGTGAGCGCATTAGTGTTGATAAGCTACACACGTTGGAGCCAAAAATTGGGAAAGTAGAAACGAAAGGGCTGCTTAGGACGGCTTTATCACATCACGTAGCTTGCTTTATTAGCAGTTCTATGCTCCAAGGCCAATCTGGATTCCAGAGAAAGTAGTGAAAGCTTCTTTAAATCAATATCGGAAACTCTAAGATTTTGTTGGCTTGCGGCGAAAAGAATTCTTCTAGAAAGCACCAGATAAGTTGCAGATGAACGAATCGGTACACAATATTGTGTGTAAGTCTTGGAGATGTCGGTGCAGAATATTGCATTCGATTATTAGAGAATACTAAAAAGAATATTAAACAACACCCGAAACAATGTTGTATCCAGGCCTTGTCTTCTTTTAGTGTCAAACTAGTCAAAGGTTATGAGAAAATTATCTTTTTTCTATTTTAGCAAGCCGAAATTTTCGTAATAATGCAGCACATTGTCTCATTTAACCGTTATATCTACCAAAATGGTTATAGAACAATAAACTTCCCCTAATACGAGAGCTACAAAACAGATACAAGTAGATGCTTAATTGAGAAAATCGCTAACAAAATGTGTGGGAACAGTAATAATAATAATAAGAAACACCAACAAACGAAGACGAAAGTGAGTCATGTTGTCCTTGAGCCAAAAGTTTTTCCCTTCTTGCCGAAAGTATTTATGTAGTTTCCTTATTTTTTTCGTGAATTTTTCTTCGCTTGCTCTACAAGCACGGCGACTGCTTCGGGGTGGTTGGTATTAACAATAATGTGAGTGTAATAGCTGCCTACGTTTTCCTCTTGTTGTTGCCTCGTTTACTTTTTTGTTGACAGGAACGACGACACATACAGAAGAAGACTTTGCTTTCTCTTATTTATCTTCTCTTGTGCACACACTCAATTTTTGGGATCGCTTAGTCGTGGCTGTATAGTTGTATAAGCTTGGTAGTTAACCACGTCTTGCTATGAGAAACAGCAGAGGAAGAAAGATGAAAATGAAACTTTCTCAACTTGACATTTACTGTTATGGATGGAAAAAAGACAAGAAAGAAAAGCGGGGAGTGGGAGAGAGTTCGTATATGAGAGTAAATAGAAGGGAACGCACACACTGAGGGGCCTTCATGGATAATTGATGACCTGTTACTGAGTACTTACTTTTTTGCTAGAGGAACTGTATCCATGTAGGATAGAGTAGCAGAAAATCTAGTATTTAGTTTGGAACCTTCCCTCCCGTGCACTCACATCGTGCCACGTAGGTCACTATACTTATTATAGCATCGTTAACTTTTTTCTATGCGTGTAATATTTATGTGTTACGCTTTCTGGCAACGGAAAATAATGTTTTGCTTCCAGTGGGTAACAAAAGATAGGAAAGAAAAAAGAACGCGGGCATGTGTTTGTTGCATTACTTAACCAAAGCAAAAAAGCTGTCAGTTGTAGAGGAAAAATGGAATCTGAGTCAAATGAATGATCAAATAGGTAGGTATGTTTTCTAAAGGTTTACAAAAAATCATTTGCTTTTGTTTTTATTATCATAAACCGTGTAATCAGCAGCTGGACATTAGGAACAGGAGTGAAAAGACGCCTCCTACACCATTTAGATTTTCCGTTAAGATACAAAAAAAGTTGAGAATTGGGAAAAATAAAGACAAAAGTACGATGAAAAATACAGTTCTTCGAAGACTAATTTTCACTGAAATGACCATTATATGCACTAGTAGCTGAGCACGGTATTCATAAGAACTTTTTCTCTTTCAATTTACTTGCAACTTTTAGAGCCGAAGAAATAGTTCATTTTATAGTTTGAAGCCCTCACTGAATTTTACTTTCTGAATGGAATTTTCATTTTCTCCCTAGCAAATGCGATAGTTTATGCCTTAGTAATCATTAACATCAAGAGGATAAGTGAAAGTCTCAACATCACTCCTCTCTTTCCCCAGTTCCTCCTTTCTTACTAGAAAAATGTCTTGTGTTACAAGAAAAGGTCATACTTAAGTAGACATTCACTGCGGAAGGCGTTTTTGTTCTATTTATTTTATTTGCAGCTTTGGTGCACTCCCCTCCTTTTAAATATAACTGACGCTCTTTGCTATGTTCCCCTTTGCCAAGCTGTAAAATCCTTACAGCAGAAGTTCTAAAATCTTCCTTTGATTGTTACGTACAAATACGTATTAAATTTCTTCTTGCTGAGCCTACAGCAGGACGGGCTAAGATGAGCGCCTTGAAGCTGGATGATATACCTCCGCTCTCAATGGCCTTTTCATATCTTCATGATAATGGTATTAATAGCAAGACTTTTTCATTTCTCCCTCATCCCTCGTGAGACGATTTAAATGTACTTATTTCTGATAAAGGCAAAAGAATTTCATATTCTCTAGTTTATAGTAAAAGAACTTGTGAAAATAAAAGAAGTATGATAATAACACAACTTTTCATGCCATTTTTCTGAACTTTCGAGATAGAGAAAGAATTTTTATTTTCCGGTTTGTGTAGAGCACCGACTTGTTAAACCGTTGAAGAACGCACTGTTGCCCAAGAATGAGCTTAAAAAATTGTTACGACACAATAGTCGTAATAATTCTACGATAATGACAAACTTTATCTCTCACTCAACTTCACGGATTATGACAACAAAATGCATCATCATCCTTCAAGAAGTCCATTTCGCATACACAAATTTCTTCTACGAATATTATTACTTTGACTGTTTTGCTACAAGTGTACTGAATGGCTTTGAAAGCAAAGGCGGTTTTGAGAGGCTCTTTCAGTCAGGAAGGAAAAAATAAAGTATACAATGTGCACTTCTGAAGCTGCATAATGAGATGTTAATTCAAACACTGCACAAGGGAGTTGACAATTTCTTTTATTCTTCATCTACAACAACAACTACAGCAAGCATAACAAAGAACTAAGATGAAGAAGCGGTTCAATTTTTTAAAAGTCCATAGACTCGCTTTTAGATGAAAAAAGCAGTAATAGCCGAGAAGCTACCTTTGTAAAAAATGGCGGTTCAGTCTGTATATGGATCAATCGCAAGAACTTTACTTTTCTTCCCGATTCTTTACAAATGCATTTAAACTAGGAGTTTGCACAGCGGATGCGGATGAACAAAGGAAATGTTTGTATCCTACAATGCACTATGCAGTAAAGTTAAAGAAACTGTTAAGACTAGATAGGATAAGCTCTATACTTTTAAGAGACTATGAATGCTCAAGATAGCTTCTCTCGTGCTGTTTCAATTGTCGTATAAACGATAAGTTTCGTGGTGCACCATGTTAAAATAATGTAAACTACATGCATAGTAGCGCATGCATATTCTGTCTACTTAAGATTGAAGATAACACTGATATGGGTTGACTCCATTCTTGAACGATAAGCCAGAAAAGAAAATTGTGAAGCTGGAAGAATTGCAACGACGGGCGAACATTTTTTGTGGGACTTCCTTCCAACCATATCCCTCATTTATATTATTGAAGACTTCCTTGAAATAACGAAACGGCATTCCGACAAGAAAAATATACCGTATTATGCTATGCACTGCCGGTGCAGTAGTAGGAAAATACAAAGCCACCGTGCGTGGAGAAACAGGAGTAGTCGCAGCTCGCAAGCAGTCATTGAGAACAAGAAGAGACTCGCAAAAGTAATAAAGGAAGAAGGCATAAATTCCTGAGAGCCAATATACCTACCTTAGCAGCGAGATTTTTGGTGAGCTACAAAGAGAAAGTGGAAGCGTAGTGGGGGAAAAGAAAACAGAATGGGGAGGGCTTCATACTAATCCTGATGAAACATGGACAAAAAGATGATCATATAAAACCTGGAATTGGAATAGAAAACTGGACGGTTGTAGTTTGTGTTTAATATTACGGGATAGGATCCCGGCGGCAGGTTCTGGGATGTAGGCAAGTATGCTTGGTTACATCCAATGTTACTTATTTCAAACATAACCACCACTCACTGTCCCTATTGCAATGGGAAAATAAAGGATGCAAGCTATAAAACAGGAGAAATAACAACATTACCAGTCGAGAGAAAGCATAAGAAAGAAGTAGGCTTGACTAAGTAATATTATTATGGTAGCATAAAAATCATGAGACACTGTCCTATCTTCATCCCAAAAAAATCACTTTCTCGCTATATTGACTTTCTCCGTTAAGGTGGACACATCACATACATTATTACATATGGAATTTGCCACCGAGCTAAACCTGTCACATATTCTGGAGCTCATAATCATCGTCATGATCGTCGTCGACGAATAGTGTTGTTTGTTCTTCTCAGCTTCATTTTGTTTCAGTTTGTTCAGCAGACAGAACAAGAAGGAAGTGTATATTATTCCCACTACATACTTCAGTTGACAGCAAAAATAAATACAGTCCTCTTGTGAAGGCAACAGTAAATGATGTTGAGTTCACGAAGGAAACGAAGGGGGAAATTCTTTCGTTCCTTGAAATGCCTGGATGATCACACATATTTTATTTTGGTCCCGCTGTTACAACGAACGAAACATTAATATAGAATCATTGTAATATATTATTTAAGCAAGCCGGACAAAGTTGTGTTTTTTCTGTTTTCTGAACTTGTACATTGTGCTTCCGGCACAAATGCAGACAAAAAATCCTTAGGATTATCCCTTCCTATTTATCAAGGCAGACAAACAACCAATGTTGCTATGTTATAGGCATTTAAGTGTCTTTCTGTGTTTGCCATTGCCTCATTACTCATCCGTGTTGATTGAAAGGAACTCCACGAAATATTTATCGATACTCTGTATTGCCAATTTATTCACTCCCTAAATAACAATGCAATGGCCCATCAGCTTAAACGCATTGTTTAGAAGCATTAAAATTATCAATGTTTTTGTTACTGAATGATATTTATTGAAACTGTAATTCATAAAGAAAATTAAAATTCAGATTAAATTAAGAGGGAGAATTGTTTGTAACATCATATCCACAAACGTCAAGTGTTTAAGATTTTTGATGTGGTCAAGCTTGCACTATTTTAACAAGTCGAATGCAGTATACAAACTCAGATGATGATATAAATGATGCATATTTTTAGTACAATTCAATACCATGCCTTTTTACAGACATTTTATGTGACGCCAACTTCTTTTTCCTCCAAGCAAACAGAAATGAGCGGCGGCCATACTTTCCGGACCAGAATGGGATATTATGTGAATGATCTACAATAAGCATTCTCAGAAGCAGGTGAATTAAGCACACATCCTTCGGATTCTTTGAAAATCGGCAGTCTAGTAAAATCTGCTGTCACTGTCAACTAACTGTCAATAGTATTTTATATACTTCGAGATATTTTGCAACCATAATATACCTACACCAAGACATCTAATCCTGAAGACGTACATATTTGAAGCATGTATCATGACTACTTAAGCACATTATTTGACTTCTTTGCTAGGCACATTAGGTACAGTACACAAATAGTGTACTCATTGACGTATTTGTTGTATAATAGTGTACTATGGTATTGCATTTCATCCAGGATACTATTCGAAAATCTTGAAGTTTCTTCACCGTTTTAATAGTTTGACTTTAATTCTAAACTCAAAAGTGATATTATTTGCTTTAACATGGTTGGAGGTTGCGCCTAGGAATTTAATTCATTCGCTTAAAGCCGTTGTTTTCAATGGTGTCGGAAATGTTTTTTTGACAACCTTAAAAATAGTACTACTAACATCGCTAACATGATAAAGTTTTGTTCTCTGTGCTCTTTTTAAAAACCTTTTCTCAGATGGCTATCCCGAGTCGTGTGAAAGTCGCTACTGCCACTCTATAATACAGGATACATTATTACGGATTTAACTGGTTGGATAAAAATAGGCAGATAGGAAAGTAAAAAAAACAGAAACAAAAAAATCAAGTGTCGGGCGAGGAAAGCCCACCGCATCATGATAGCCCAAAAAAGGTATTCTGCTTTTGTAGGTAATGTGCACATGAAAAATCGCCAGCAATATTCTTTCTCGTGCTTCTCATACTGACAATCTTATATTATGTAGCATTTGGTGTGTACAAATATACAAAACAAGAAGCAAGCAGAGAAACATTCTCCTTAATATACGTTTTAGTAGTTCCAGTGAAAAAGTATTTGCCAAATTGCTTGCCGTTTTCTCACGACTACTACAACTACAACCCAGTTCTACCCTTTTCAAATTCGAATTCACATCATTGAGAATTGAGGAAAGAAACGAAGAGAAATGGTTGGAGATGACATTAGAAGCGGTAGGTATGCAGAATAGAAGCTAAGTGGGAATACAGCAAGTTTTTATAAGATAGATGTTAACATGACGGGAAGAAGAAAAAAGATATTTCTTTTCAGGAAAACGCAAGTGGGACACTTGACCAAAATGCACTTGCTCTTTCTTTCCCAACAAGCAGACATAGCATATGGTTGGACAGCTTGTCGAGCTTCAGAATAAAGAGGAAAATTACAAAAGAATGTACACTTAAGCAGGCGGTTAGACTTTGTTCGTCAAGCGATACATATAAACCGTAAGTCGCATCTACTATACTAGTTTGACCAATTTTTAACAATGCGGAGAAGAACATACATGAGAAATTACACTTGTCTCATTCTAAAGTAAAGTTCTAGTTTCATTTTTGTATTTAGGCGGATTTTGTTTTTTTTGTTACCCAGTACTCATTGTGTTGTCACTATTTGACGAACTCAGATTGTTGAAAAGTACGTGAAAAGAAAAAGAGAAAAGATACTTTACACAGTTTTGAGTGAAATGAATTGGTTTCAACCTTACAAAAAGTGGGAGAGTAGAATTTTTTTACTTTTTTGCGAATCTGTCGTCCAGGCATATTTGAATGAGAAAGCTGTGAAGTTCACTTCTTGAGAGAGAATAGCTGAGACTGAGAATGCTGTTTGAATATAAAAGAGAATAATCATAATAGTAATAGAAGTAACGCTTGTTGACAGGATAAAGGAGAATAATAAAGTCTGTCAACAACTGTTCGATTCAATTCTTCTGAAAATTCTTTATGATACTTTTTATTCTCTTCTCAAAATGGTAGAAGCAACTGCCGACTGCATTATACACCTAGTTCAAAAACCCCAGTGAAAGTTGGATAAAGCCAATCCTATGCTGCCAGTAGTAGCAAATTGAGAAGTAGTATAGGTGCAAGCAAATAACTCATGAATAAAGCTTCTTTGTGTACTTAACCCGTGTGCGACACTTTACCCATGCATGTGTGGCATACATTCCAAAAAAAGAAAATTCTAAAAAAATTGTTTCAAGAAGGATTTTCGAGTTTCTTTTCAACGCTTACTTATTGGTATAGTGCTCTCCCAGTTTCACAAAAATAGCTTAAGAATATCTGAAATCAAATGTTTTCTCGTTTGTTTTAGGGTGACATATCACTGTGCACATAGACACCTCTCCTTGCTATAAGCAACTTTATAGTTTACTTTTTATGCAAACATCATTTATTTTCTTACATATATACACGTTATCCATTGCACACCAACATTGTTATGTTCCGTAACAATGTTGTAACTCATGCACTAGAGGAAGCGTACAAAGATAAAAATGAAGGCGTAGAAGTAGATTCAGAGGTTCATGTCGGGTTACGCTATGTTTGCTCTTAACAAAAGCCTCCTTCCTGCTTTTCCTCCACTTTTTCTTCTATTCATTCTTACATTCTTTTCTTCTTCTCTTTCTTTCTTTTGTCTACTCCAAATCTTTTATTATGAAACATAGGGTGATGCTGCAGGTTACTAGACGTTCAATGAAGAAATATTTGAATTCCAATTTCTTGTTTTCAATTTTCATACTCCTACGAAAGCCCCACACTTGTTTGCTATTTTTATAGATATACGTATTTTCAAGGAGTTTTCTACTTCCAGACTCAATTCACTTTATAAATGAATGAAGGCATTCATCTTGACAAGAAATGTATTTAGTGCGTTTTATACATTTGTGAACCAAAGTGAATTCATTTCCATCAATGGTATTGTACAATTTATGAACAAACACTTTTTCAGCGTTTCCGGATTTCTTTAAAACGAAGTATCGGAAATACTGGCTATAATCTTTCACTGCACGGACAGATGCATAAAAACGCACTGAGATACAGTTTCATGCAGAAATACCTTAAAGCACACGAGTTTCTTCTTCGATTTATCATATTGAAGGACAACAAGTAAATAGGTGGATTCTATAAGAATACGAACCCTGAAAGAAATTGTAGGGCTTTGAAATAAAAAATATTTTTAGCAAATTCTTGCGTATCCCGAATTCAATAACCGGTTTCAATGTAAACCAACCCGATACGAAAAAAGAGTGGAAGAGGATAAAATGCAGCTTTATCAAAAACAGGCCGTATCAATGTATTTTTTCCCTCTATATTATATTTCTTCGTTTCTGTATAATAGTATATCCTTCCCTTTCCATTTCCTTTTACCCGCATGCATGAGCAGAGAAAACACTCTTTGTTGTTCTTGATTCCCTTATAATGTGGAAAGTAAACGGGGAAAATTTCCATTATCATTACGTGAAGTAAGTTCTATATTTTACGTTCAATAAGAAGGCGAGTAAGAAGAATGGAAAGAGGCCAAGGGTGATGTGATGCAAACCGCGGCTGTGTGAGAAAGAAGAAGGTGAAGTAAGAAAGTGGAAGGAATCAGATAGAAAATCCTTTAATCTCTCGGGGAAATCAGTGCATCCCACGGCTGTTTATTCTTCATTTTAAACTGATTTTTATTGAACTCTCCCTGTCTCCCTTTCTGTCAAAATGAATCATATAAAATAAAATGTCTTTCTTCGCAAATGGGAATATGATATAAGTAATGCTTTCTTTAAACGTAATAGTATGCAGTTAGCAGCTCCTGTATAGCATTAATAGTAGACCATTATATACATTGCGTGTAATCAGGCTTGAATAAAAAATGCGTAAGGAAACAGCAAGTGCTGTTGATTGAAATGGAAAAGAAAAGATGATGGGGGATTCGAAGGAAGAGAAGAAGCAGAGTGCCCAAAAATAGAGATGAAATGCAAAATAATACGAGGCACAGGAAAGTGAATGGATGGATGCAATTCCTTTTCATTTCTCCTCAAACTGTGAAGATTCCCACACACACAGCAATTTTTCAAAATCAAAGAAGCATTTGAAGAAGCGAGAAAGGGAATAAATGAGGTGAAACCACGATAATGGTATGCATATAACGAACCCACCAATTCAGAATGATAAAGAAAGGAAAAAAAACTCTGATGGTGATATCTCAGATTTTATGATGGTTTTCATGAACCATAACAAAATATGACTATCCCTACAGGGAGTTTTCACTTCACACTTTTATTAAAATGCAAATGCTTTGACTTTGAGATGCGTAGCTTATACTTTCTCAGCTAAACCAAAAATCAATGCAAAGATTGAATTTAAATTCAAGAGAACTTATTTTCAATTGTACTTATAATTTCTATTTTCAACATAATTTATGTTTGAGGCAAAAGTGAACACAATAAACTATCCGCTTATGAGTTCATTATGACTTATCATACGATCGTAATCGTTACATCTACGACTCTTACTGTACATGTTTTTTATATAAAAAAAAGTGTCGACGTCTACTGTGTCCATCCATTTTGTAGCTCATGTGGCCAATTAAAAATGTGGTAGAATATGGGATAGGGGAAGGTCAACCGTGACATTTCATAAATCCATAATGAATTCAGCTTTTTCCTCAAATGTAAAAGTGACACCCAGGCCAAGTTTCTACATCTTCGTTTTTATCAGGGGTTAGTGTTAGTACATAAATAAACAGAATATGTATAATCTTGATTTAAAAATAAGTAGAAGATTGACTAAAAAGGCGTAAAAGCAAAAATACTTCAGAAATAAGTCTAGCATTATAAAAAAAACTCGAATTTCTCCCTCCGACTTAGTATGCTTCAGAAAAAAGAATTTTCACTCATCCTTTCACTCTTATTAAAGATAGTCAGTCAGTTGGTGAAATGATTTTGGTATGCGTGAGTCAAGAGGAGTTTCACAATTTTTTGGGTCTGAATGATATGGATCGAAAAGAGATGCTTACTTAGGGGGGTGCATTTTTTCCAAAAAATTGAAAGATGAGAAAACGTTCTTTTAGTCTTCAACATCAATTTGATCTTTTTGGCCATGTAAAATGAAATGGGGAGAGCAACTTTCTTCTTATAATCATAATGTATAAAATGTAGGATAATACGTATACATACATTTGTAGTAATAATAGTAAGTAAGTAGAAAAAGTTCATGGGATTTTGTGACGCCAATGCGATGCTTCTTACTGATAATAATAATCTTCATAATAAGTGCTAAGGGCTTCGTCTTCCAATTTTTATGACGTTTTTATCTTTTCTTTTTGTTATTTATCCGGTTCCGGTACCTAGTGAATAAAACTTCGAATTACTCTTTAATGGTTGTATTGCATTTTTATTATGGACACGAACATGCAGATTCTACTTTGTGTAAGGCAAAGTATAACTCTGTAACTGTAACTCAAGTTACAATAATACAAACACATTAGAAAAATCAGTCAGTGCGGTGTACACCATTCATAAATACAACTGTTCAATTTAATGTAGCGAATGCTTAATAAAATGAAATGGTCGCGACGAGTCATTGATAAGGAAAATAAAAGTGAATAGACAAGGTAATTTCACATGGGTTATTTGCTTGTTTGTACTTATGTTAATCAAGATCATTTTAAGAGAACATTCATTAGATTCAGTCAAGCAAACTCCAATGTAAATCGAGGCGGAGTTTAGTGAAACTTCATATTTTGAAAGTTGCCCTTTCTCCAAGACGTTGAAATAATGTGATATGATATAACTGGACTAGCAGTTTATCCCGTTTAAGCGAGACTGGTGTAGAGTAGAGTGTTTTATGTGGTTCAATTTTGGAGATTTTTCAATACAAGTGTAGGCGCGTTAGTTTGTATTTTGTAAGTGATGTCAATTCTTGGATCCTCGAAAGTAACTGGCAACTCATTAGCTTTTTAAGCAAATAAAAGGCACACTCTTCAAATTTGTTGACTTGCTTCTCTTTCTACATAATTAGTGGTTAATGCAACTGAATTTTTTCTTTTTGGTATAACTTCCAACTTCTTCTTTTGCTTAATACACTTTTAAGCTTCAGGGCTCTTTGGCGGAGGGGAGAAAAATAACCAAAAAATTAAGCAATAATGAATGAATATAAATAAAGCCAGAGAAAATCCACTTGATTCCGTATAGAGTTCAGTTACTATCACAGAAAGTAGTCAGCAGGGCATTTTTATTAAGTTTACCAGCGACATGTCACGATACAACTTCATTCTTAAAAAGTATTGCTCTCTGGAGAACACCTAAAGTCATGTCGTCTTGTGCTTTGTTCCACAACTAATAAAGTAATCTGCCTTTTCAACTTTTAGCAAAAAAGATTGCAGCGTTATATGAAGATATAATCGGATATACTGTGGAGTGACTGTCTTTAATTATGGCAACAGTACTAACTAGTGATAACTTATTTAGCAAACTTAGTAAACTTAAGTAGTATACATTTTGATGGTAAAGATAACTGTTTCTAAGTAAAAGCTTTAACCTACTTGCTTAAACCAAATCCATTTCCTCCTACCGTATATTTAAATACATACATATAATTCCAAGAATAAGGATTGCGTTTAAGTTGTATCTAATAATCCAATAATATGTGGAAATTTGGGAGTGGGTAAAAATAAATATCGCCACTGACTTCAGCCATTTATTTTTCTTCACTCCTAAGCCTAACCTTTAGTATAACGCATTCCCTTTTTTAATCATGATTACATTATTGTATTTGACCACCTAAAACACATTAAACACACATGATCTACTGACTGATCACATTCAAACTACTTCTTATGATAATTAAATGAAACTTCTGTTTGTGGAATAAGGCGGGTAAGTGGGGTAAGGAGTAAAGAAATGAAGCAGGAGTCCGAGGGTAGGAGGGAGTAAGGAAGCTTGGCTTTCAGTTTACGACCCCTTTGCTTCAATGTGTGATGGAGTCGCAAATCGAAGCCTGAATTAGATAGTTGGGTTCTGCTTTATGGAAGTTATGTTTAAAAGGGATTTCGGGATCCTTAATTATTTTTAGGTTTGATTTTAAGGTTAGGTTAATTCATTAAGGGCCAAGTGAATGGCTGAAAATACAACTTTGGTTAGGCTTGGGATTATTTGTGGTCAAACCAACAAAGGTCAACCGAGGTCACTAGAGGTCAAGTGAGATCAATGACTTGAAAAGTGATTTTTGATCAATCTTTACCTGCAGGTCATTGTTGGTTTTTACCTCGACGAGGTCACTACAGGACATTGCATGTGATCGGTAAAGGTACATATACATTTCTATGGTCATGATTTTTAGGGTCGTAAGCTGAAAACTCATAAAAAGTTGTCGACTTCATGGGTTCCTACTCTCTAGTTCTTCAGTTCTGATTCTTATTACATTCTTCAGAGAAGCCCCACATTCTTTCTCCAGCCGTGGCAGGCACAAAACGCGTAAAATTCCATAAGACTAAAAGCAATTCAAAACATCGCCGAAACTTACATCATATCTGTTTGTAGTATGTATAAGTTCCCGTACTTTTCATATTTACTGCTACAAAGGCACACGGGGTAAGCAGCCAATACACATTCAGCTTCTTACAATCCGGTGTCACCGAGCACGAGCAGGAACATGGAACAACAACACAATACACTTATCTACCTTTGTCAAGAAGACAATAAAAAAAAAGCACGGAGGATTACATAAGATTGGTCTTAAATCTAATCTAGTGTACCATAATGGCTCGTTACAACTGTTCAAAAGGGTAATAAAGCATTCTTCTTCTTGTCTTTTTACTTTTTAGCTTTCCTCCTCTTCCGCCTGTGCTTTCGCCGGGGTATCCCGACTCAGTCGTGGTTTTACAATGGACATATTACAGTGCGAGTATGTTACAGAAACAAAAAGCAAACCTCATACGAAAACAAAGTTCATATTATTGTTGGAACACAGTGCGTGCTGCTTTTGCAATTGCGCACATGGTATTATTACTATCAAACGCGTGTGTGGCAACTGGCGACAGTAAGACATGCTATTCCTGGTTAAAATATATTATTATTACGAAGTATTCCTGACGACGCATCTGAATCAGCAAACAAGTATAAGATCCCTCCAAATAATATTATTATTCCCAATGAAGAACAGAATGTGTTTGTTATAGTTGTAAAAGTCTCTTCACCACAACTGCTGTACTCGTCTTGTTCTCTCACATGTCCGATTTATTTCCCTGGATTCTCTAGCCACTTTAACTGGATATACCATTAAAGAGCCAAGATTATTCTCGTAGGCAATTTCGCAGGACGGTGTAACAGAGCAGGAAAACCTATCATTAAATTGTTCTCTCAATTAATGGCTGTTTGGCTAGATAATAAAAATTATTACTGCGACTCAAATTACTGCACAACATTTACTGCTTGTCTTGTGATAAAAAACGATCTAGCAGATTGTGGCGCTTTTTATCCTCACATAAAATGTCAATCACGAAAGTTATGAACTAAATTAACATATGCGTCAGAAAAGTCTTCGCGAAAGTGCCTCAGAAATGTGCAGAAAAGGGATAAAAGGAAAAAATCCTTTATTATTGCGAAGATTGCATGACTGTAGCATACGGTTTGAGACTGCTCCTGCCTACAAAGTCAAATAACAAAGCCGGCGCAAAGTATAATGTCATTCCTTTTAATGACCGTCGTCATCCTTGGGCTCTCACATCGAAAGAAGAAAGCGACAGCAACAGACCAGAAGAAAAGGCGCAGCTGATCATCGTTACCATCCTACGGGGCATTGTAACGAATCAAATAATGACTTTCACTTTTTAAGAAGGACAAGTCGAGAGGAATATAATAATGTTGTTTTTGCCATTTCCTCGAAAAAGAAAGACGTCGTGTGCACACATAATATTCGTAAGCTTACTTTTTACAAGGCTGAAACTTCCAAAATTCCTGATTGCGAATGCCTGGCATGATGCCCCTGTCGTCTTTTCTTTAATTACACTGACAGACTGGGTTGTAAAAAGGGAATCTTTTCCATAACAATGACGGAATAACGATGATGCTAATGTCACATTTCCCTTCTTCCTCTCTTTTTCCTTCTTCGCTTTTATGTTTTGCTGGGAGGAGAGATCCCGGGTGCGTGTGCACGAATACTCAAATATTCTCAACTCAATTTTACCTTTGTAGCAATAATGATTATGGGATTCACGCATTCTAGCCGAGCAGATGGACATGTAATAATACCGAAATGATACCTACACCAGCTGAGTGGAAATGGAAACGGCCAATGATTTCATAAGATGTGCTTCGAGCAGCAAAAGCACACTGCCGTAGGACGTTTGACTTGCAGAAAATGAAAAGACGATAAAAGTGAGAGCAAACTGAAGAAGCAGAATCGTCGTAGTAACAAAACAAACCTCTTTTATACAATATGCTATATGTGATTAAAACTTTAAGGTGCTCTTGGAAATCAAGTTCTTTTCTATTGCAGCAACACTCAGGGCAATATTATTAGTACTACAGCTAGATTCTGAATACCAATTGCTTTTAAGGACATCAAAAATGAGGTGACTATATGACCAGTGAAGGTAAAACCGTTATTATAAAATAATGATGATGAGTTGATGGCTTTGAAGTGGTGGCACATCAACTATTGCCGCCGATGTCGGGGTATAAAAAGCGTGTCCATACTTGACTCAAGCCTTGACTTCCTTCTTTAATAAAAAAGAAAGGAATGAGTGTGTAATGACAGCAAAAGCAGAGAAAAGGAACGAATGAAAGTAATGGGATGTAATGTAATGGCCGTTGTAAAACACTTAAGCAAAGTCAGACGATGTCGGAAAGAGTGTAGCGGAAGTGCTTGGGAAGCCAAAGAGAAAAGGGAAAGAAAAGAAGAATGCGTTACTGTGTGAGTAGGAGTAGACATGGGCTGTGATACGATGCACAATGCTCTTCTTAGCAGACGGATGCAGAAAATGCTTGGCTTTCCAGACTTCCCTCTGTACCATCAAGTTTGTCAATGTACGTATATATAAAAATAGTGGAACTTTAGCGTTATAAAAATGTACAAAAGTGGTCCCCATTATACATAATGCATAAAGCGCAGTTATATATCTTTTTCCTAACTCAGGAAACGTCGGCTAAAAAACTAGCAACAGTGGTAGACTTACACATTGGGTTTTGGATAGTGTCGTAGATATAAAAAAGTGAAATAATTCCACAACGAAACTTTGCGGAATTTCTCTACGCTTTCGCTTCCATTTTACTCCAGTTCCGTTGATATGCATGTGCTGTCTACATTCAAGCATCGCACAAAACGAATTTTTACATACTCTTCAACTAACTTGCTGGGTCTGGTTAAAAATTGTACGCATTTAAGTGTTCGCAAAGATAAAAAGACAGCAGGACCTGAAGATAGTTATATTGTATGAAGGTATGTATATGTGATGAACTATGTTGATGTGCTGCTGGCGGTGTAGCACTCGAGGGAGATACTTGTGCCACCGCTACCGCATTTTCTCTTCCACTTTCTTTGTCTCTTCTCTTATTTCTTTTCCTTCTGTTTGCTTAGGAAAAACTTCCTCATCGCCTTTCACTCACACTATTTTTCTTCGTTCTTTTCACATCTCTAAGTAAACCGAAGGAGTAGCAACTCAGGCATTTTCCTATCAAGAGAAGAAATAGTGGTTATTTCCTGTGTGTGCTTAACATACATGCTTGATATTAAATTCATATTATATACCGTAAAAGAATATTTAGTGTGTATGTCCAATGAATTCCATTTTTTGGCTTTCATTTCAGTGTTTCCATCATTTGCTTAAAAAGGAAAAGCACAAACGTGAGAGAGAAAGCGAGAGGTCTCTTAAGAGAGATGCCTGAACGAAAGACTGATGATGATGTGAGGGCACTTCTCTTTCTGTCTGTACACGGAAACAATGCAATATTCACTCCTATTTTCAATTCTATTATGATTATGTATTATTACTACTCTGTAAGAGCATCTGCTCATGTTTGCCCATTTGCCATTTACTCTTAAAACATCCACTCTCACTCAACTAACCACTGTCAATGTCTAACTATCGTTATAGTTATTGCCACAATAGCTTTTCAGGTCTCCGCATTTCGTAACAGAGTTTAGTGTAGAGCAAAGGAGGAACATGGAAAGTACACGTTGAATCCTAAATGCTACTATTATTACTTAAGGAAATGGAGATGACCAAAAACGAGCAGTGAATGCTGACTGAAACATAATGAAAGTAAATACCAAAGAATTCCCAACGTAATCCATGTGAACATTTTATGTACGTGTTTGGGTTGCATTAATCCAACGCTTGCAAAAGCTAAGTTGTGATGGTTAATGCTGGAAGGTTGCCACATGAAGCCGAAGAATGCATAATGTATACAATAGCACCTCAGAGAAGAAATGGCATGAAAATGGGAATATTCCTGCGGAAAAAGATGGACGGCGCAGGAAACATAAGACATAACGCACACTACAAAATGTGAAAGGCGTAAAGCTGTAGTTCCTTTATGCCTTTCCTTCCTCGTCGCCCGAATGCAGGATGAACCATTAGCCATGATGTATCTGTGTTCAATGTGCTGCGGCTTTTTCTGTAAACGAGAGTATGCATGAGAAGAGAATGCTAAACGTCATTATTTTGTAAAATCCGGATAATAACTGTAGAGCAATAATGAGTACAACTTTAAGTACACCACACAAATACTTTGTTTTACGCAGAACAGTCATCCTGCTCGTTAAAACTGGTGGTGGGATATTTAAGCATAACTTCAGTTTGGTTAACGCCAACCCAACCGGATTTAGGAACTTTCTTTGATGTTACAATTTTAGCATAACTTGTTTTTGTAGAATTTTTCTAATGAGGACAATGTAATTATTATTGTTACTTGCTGGCGAAGAGTGAAGCAGAAAAGTTTAAGCCTGGGATAATCTGGCAGGGTATTTTCAAGTTGTTAAATTTGCCCAAAAAGCCATTTGTCAATTCAGCCTTTTTAATAAAACATTTGATCACTCCATTTCTTGTTATCGTGCAACTAAAATCCATTTAATCCTGACAAATACTTCAACGAGTGAAACGATAACTCGTGTAAAAGCACGTGAGTTTGTTTTGGAACTGAATTTTCCAATTATCTCTGAAAGTGAATTAGGCTTAAAGAAGTGTGTACCATGCATATGCTTCAGATTATCAGTCAGCTTGTTATAATACCAATTTTTTCCTTAGAAATGAACTTGTTAAGCTGTAACTTCCATTTACAGTTCAGCTCAACCATCAAAATGTAATCCATCCAAAACTCATTGCATTACGCGTAACGACCACAGCAGAAGAACGCGATAGCAAAAACGATCATGGCCCATTCATTCATTTATCCACCCCCTATGCCTTGAGCAAATACGAGTTAGGTATATGCAGATTCACTCACATTAAGTGTAGCGCTGAAGTGGTAATGTACACCTGGTTGTGCCCACTTAAAATCTTTCATGTGAAACGGAACTCACACACCCCTCAGTCACTGTTGGTAAGCCCTGCCCAATTTGCTGTTTTTCCTTCTCGATGCATTTATTACTTGGTTTCCTTCCACGAAATATATTATTGATACCCATGCTCCTTGACTTTTACAGTCAATAATGCATTCATGAGTTTGAGTCTGTCGTGATTAAATATGAAACGAATCATTTCAAACCAATATCCCGAGGAGTAGTTGAGTTAAGCATTGTGTGAAATCTACTAATCTTATATACATAACCAATTTCTTGTTGGAACTCGTTCCTAAATTCTCAACCTTAATATATTGAAGACTTTCCTCTCAGACTTCTTGAAAACAAATTATTAGTATTTTCTTTGCAATATGCAACCATCTTTTTTGTCGATACCGAACTCGAGCAGGCTGAGAATTCAAAACCCACGTTTCACTCGACTTCGACTTTCCAGTGCCACATGCAGGTTTTGGGTATTTGGTTTAGTGCTGCATAATATCTCATTTCAAACGAAATAGGAAATGATCCACGTGTGTGGTTTTCATGCACCACCAAACGTTCTAAGAGAGTTATTTCATTTTACGAGACTGATGACGAAGAGGGCTTCGACTGAGAAACGGCTACTTTTTTCCAATTTCATACATCGAAATTTGTCTATTAAAACAAGGCAGATTAAACTGTAGACGTGTAAAGAAGAGAAAACAACCAATGCACTCTTTTATGTGAATTCCCGACTTTTAAGAATTTGTGTTCTACTGCATTGTTGAATTTTTTTAAGACTTCAAGGACTCCGAAAGCAGAGGCTTGTTAAAAGGCGAATTGGTGAACGAAAATAAAACTCCATGCTTTTTGAAATGACATAATACCCGGTTATTGATTCTCTTTTTATGAGCTAAGCGCTATAGTATTCGTAGGCGGAGTGTTAGTATTATAAAAATTCCCACATGGATATCCACCCACCCACATTGAACGTATTCCTATTAATTCACTTTCTTTTCTTTTGCACCAGGTGTGTTCAAGAAATAAACGAGAGACCGTCAATTCCACTCTCAAATTTCTTCCTCTGCATAAAGAGAATGCAAGAGTGTAGTTTATGGTATTGTGTAATTTTAGTCATGTGTGTGTAGGTATTATTTATTTTCATTCACTGTGAGTTTTATACAGTGGCCTTATATTTTGGGGTAACGTGTGGCAAAGCACATGTAAAACTTGAAGAATGGTTTACGTTTAATATTATGTATTCCGCATCCGTCCTTTTACGATCAGAATTTTGTGATTAGTAAATTTGGTACTAACCTTAAATGTGAAGTCTCATAGCTGGTGGAACTGGACGTGCTGCTGTTATTTTTATTTCAAATTAAGGAAGTGAAATGGAAAAATGTTCCGTGATTGTTTGTGTGTCTGGAAGTCAGCACAACACTAAAATCAAGGGAAATCGGTGTCCCGCCCTGCGAAGCCCAATTCTCTACCCCTTCCTTCTCATACTACCAAGTTGAGGTTTGGGTTTAGAGTTTGGAGAAGGTCAATCGTGCCGTGGTGCTCGCGAGTTAACCTGATAAACAAAAGGAAAAAAGATTATTATTACACGACATGCAAGAATTAGAATCCATAAATAGAAAATATATTGCTTTTCCCGGTGAGTAATTTGCCGTATGCCGTTTTGCTTTGTGCAAATGGCCAACACAATACAAATGAAAATCTAAATTCACTCAGATTTGGTGGGAAATAAGTGAAGAAGTGACGCCTTAAATATTCTTCTGCATGTTTAATTGACAACTCTCAACGTATAATAGGATCAGCCAACTTTCTCCTTTCCCAGGATCAGAACTTGCTCTCAAATTGTACAAAGATTATATGATGTGTACAATATTTATTTCAAATATTTACGAAACCTTTAACGAGACTGAAAAAATCGCAAAAAGAGCTGGAAACTCATTTTGATATTGGACAGTTAAACAATGAGTTATTATGACTGATATTATTTTTCACTTTTCACCAGTACAGAAAGTGTTGATGAAAGTCTAAGAGAAAGGTATAAATACAGACTGGAATTCAAATACTTTTTCACTTTTCCTTGTAACTAAAACATCTGGCAGGTAATTAGAATTTCAGCCAACACTCCGATAAGGCTTAAGCTACCTAAAGTAAATACTAATTTGAACATTACATATTTGGATATAGTATTGCCAGGCTAATAATTTTTTCTGAATGTGCCAACGACCACTCCATATTTCATGTCAACGGCCGATCCTATAAGATTTCCTTAACATTTTTTTACAAAGTCCATTTCTTTCCAAGCTGTAATGCCTAAGTACTGTGGTTCACCACCGTACACTATGATCTACAAAGTAAAAATTCATTTTAAAAAGATTCTTATCAATTGTGGGGTTGGGAAAGAATTTTGGTTTTTATGTTCACTCCCCTAACTTTAATTCTTGTATTAAGTATAGGTGTTTGTCCTACCGGAAACTTTGTATTTATAATGAATGATTTGCGTTTATTAAATATCTGGGTCAGCCACTGGCTACGAGCAACCCAGACACTATCGTGGTTTTGACACCATAAAACATTCCATGACTTAACTCAAGAGAGCCAACCCGCTCTAACATTTAAAAAATATTGATAATATGCAAATTATTTTCTTGTGTGCCAATTTTTTGTTCTCTGCAGTAGAAATCTTTATGTCTGTTATGTTCTATTCTAATGTTTGAAAGAAACAACAACTGAAACAAAATTGGATAAAACATGTAAAGGTAATGTCAAAGTTGCCATAATGTCTTGCACGTTCTCAAAGGCCAACCAAAACTTCATTTTGCTTTCAACCTGTGTTGTGATTGTGTGTGGTACCATTGCGTGGAACACAATTCAAACATAAGCATTCATTTTGAAGTCATGCTAGCCATTCCATGTTATTGTCACCCACAACAATAATCGTATTTAATTCTTTAGACATTTTATTGTAACTTTTACTTGGTGGAATGAAATGCACAGTGCTCAAACTTCATTCCTGAATAATATTTTTGTATGGTGCTAATTTCAGTGAAGAGCATTAAATAAATTGTGCTCATGTTTATTCAGCCGGTTTTCTTTTTTCAAATCCAAATGCTTAGTTCAGAGCAATAAAGGAAACGAAAAAATGACCATGCAACCTTTTATCGTGAGTGTACAACACATTACAATCATAACAATTGTTCACACTCACTCGGAGGTTCTTAAATTGGCCGCTTAATACATTGTTCAACCAAAATCGAGGAGAGAAAAAGTCCTCGGTTAAAAAATCCATTGCTTCCTTTTACCCCAGCCAAACCATTAGAGGGTTGGAATTCATTCAAAACAAACCATCTATTTCCAAAACGTCATCGAGTCATTCTTTTTAGGTATTCCCAAAATGCGCATGCATTCATTACTGCTAACTTTCAGGATTGGAAATGACGGAAGGAATGAGTTTGCAGGATCATTTTTGTAAATGACGACGACTATAAAATCTAACGATTCAAAGGAATATGAGTATTTTTCTAGAAAAAAACTTGAAAGTAAGCAAAGTGATGAGTAAATCACATTGAACCCAGACATGCACATTTCCCAATAATAAGTATACGAATGCACTACTCCTGCTGGAGAATAAAAAATATATAATTGAATATGAAAATAAACATAAAATGCACATGCATCGTATATCCTTAGGGTTGCATCGCATACTGTTGTTGCAGTAATGAGCGGCACGATAACCGAGCCAAAGAAGTAACAATATAATAATGAATGATAATAATAATAATAATAAAAATAAAAATATAAGGAGAAGAGTTGAGAGTTGTATTTGTCTGACCGGTTGGGGTTGAAAAGATTGGATCAAAATATTAAGGGAATCATTCATGTTTATCTAAGCCATTACCAAAAAACGCTGTCATCGTGATCTTGCTATTCGACATTCATGCTTTCATGCATAGGTGCCAGCTGCAGAGAAATGAAATAGGCGTATTCCATGTTGACTCATATTTTTTGTTAATTTAGATTACACTATACTTTGGCTGGTGTGACTGGAGCGGCAGGGAGCAAATGAAGGGTGTCTGCTGTATCATCTTGGTATTACCATCACTAAAATCAACAAGATTGAACAGATAGTTTTAAATAGAAGGAGACCAGAAGCACCGATTTTTTGGGGGAATGGTGTGACAAGATATGATATGCATGTATGTTTGTTCAACATTACGTTTGTTCATTTTAGGAATGGAATATAAAAATTGCAAAGACAAACGGTTTTACTTAGTTCGGCCCTAAGCTTCGTGTTTTTGTTGTTGTAGCTTTCATTTTTGTTTCATGCTGTCTGTTAGCCAGTGATAAGGTTAAAGTATAAAATTGCTTATCTAAATTTTCCATCATTGTTATACCTGCCTCACCCATTAAATCAAACACAACTTTATATTGCGTGTAAACGCAAAAGTTGTTATTACTGGTCTGGTTTTTTGTTGCTTTAAATGCATGCCAGCAAACCATCCTAAAGCATGTTTTATTTAAATGAATGAATGAGTAAACAATAAAAAGTTTCTTGCATGTCGTTTCCTCCAATTTTTTGTTGCTATTTTTATAGCTTGGGTGAACTATAGAAAGGGAGGATTGGTAGCGGAATGATGTATTGTGCATATTATAATCGGTACAATACTATTGTGCACATAATGCTCACTGAAATATGTTAAACTGTCACTTCCAGCACCACATATCTCTCCTTGTTCAGTTTTAGCCACTATGTGAGTTTCTGGTGCTAATAGAAGTCCATTTTGACAGTGATGAATTTATACGAGATTTTATTATTTTTCCTTCTACTGGGTAGTGTAAAAAATTTAATAGGGTATTAAATGTGTTGATGTATTTATCTGGGTGATAGGTATAGCGATGTGGAATTTTACTAGATAACAAAAAACAACTACTGTTTATTGCTTGCCCCTTATTTTGTTTTCTATCATTTTAACTTTCAAATAATTGATGCTTCTTTCTTTATCTCATGGTACACATATGGTTTTGTTGATTATTTTCTTATTTAACCTTCTGTAAACTTTTTTGTGTGAAACTCTGACTTGGGCAGAATTTGGCCTCCTTTTCCCATATCCACCTTCACATATATAAACTTATAATAGATTGACTTGATTGAAATTTACATCCGAGGCAAGTAATCGGATGTGAAATTAATCCTCTTTTAAATAAATAAGCATCACTAAAACTAAAAGTATACGCGCGACGGTCTACTTTATGTTCACTATCTGATTTCAACTTTTGTACACGCGCTAATGTATATTGATGAGGTCTAATTTTATTACTCCCAAGTCCTTATATTGCGTTATGTGCTGGGAATTCGGTAAGTGAATGCGGCGGCTCATTTTCACTCCCATTTTTGTTTCTGTAGACCACAACTTCAGTTTGCAGTTTCAAAATGCATACTACCAGTGTTGAAGTGGCAAGTGCCCGCGGCATGGATATTCACTTAAGACTTTGTTTGCTCGATAGTGAAATGACACCTGAAAACTATTTTGCAGGTTAGCTGGTGGGGTCATGTCACAGTCATTCACGAGCTGCATGGAATTTAAAAGAAAAATACAATTATTGCTCACGTCCATTTGACTGACACTCGCCCAGATATTAGCTAATTAAAAACACTCCTTTATGAATGCAAATACTGGTATTATTCCCTTTTCACTCGCCCACATGCTATTTTCGCCTCCTAAAAATTACGAATTCCGTTCTCTCTTCGAAAAGATTTCATTTGGCTTGAAACCTAATATTTGTTGTTGAAAAAACTGTCTGGCCGTTTCATTGAAGTTGCGTCAGCGTAATCTGTTTTACAGGAAAGGGAAAAGCCAAATGAGATGATAGGTTTTGTGTTGAAGTTAACGTATGTGTGTCATTGCGTTGATTGGATTCGCAAAATCATTTAAATAGGTTTTAAAATCTCGGTCTCTCTCTAAGCTAACATATTTATAAGCAAAATCAGTACTTTATTGCCAATAAACTTCTTCCTGGAAAAACATTGTAGAAGGTTTGACTATAAAGCCCGTAGTAATGCTAACAAACTAACAATCAGTGTTTCCTTACTGCCGGTAATGTGTCCACGTGACCGGTTATTGGCAATAATGTCAAATTGGTATGGCAAAAAATGGCAAAATATTTAAATGGACACTTACACTATTTCCAACTTGCTCTTATACTCTATGATTGAATAAACATTTCTATTATGACCTGGCCCATAACCGGACTGGCCGTTAATAATAACCAGGTGGTTATTTGCCACTGACACTGCTAGCGATATTATTAATTCTTACCACGTTTATACTACACGACATCGGCAACAACATAGCCCAGGTCGTCAATTTACTTTTTTCTACAGCAAGTGTTTTGGTTACTCGACCCAACCATCATGATATGCATGAAAAAGAATATTGGATGCTTTAAACAAAAGCAGACTAAAACTGAAAATTACACCCCATGACTCGCTAAAGTGAGACTAAAGGAGGATTTTTTAAAAGTAAAGCTTTTATTTCACTAGTTTTAGCTCCCGAAAAACTTACAAAACTAGAAAATAATAAAAATGCTCTAACTTTTCTTTTAAAAGTGAAAGGGAAAAGTAAATACGGAGCCTTCATAAATAAAAATACACATTTTCTAGCGTCTTAATGAAAAATGTATACTAATTTTTCTGAATAAAATACTGCTTAAATATAAAATAAGGAGGTAAAACATCACAAGTTGAGGAAAATGATGAAAGAAGAAAAGTAGCAAAATAATAGATTGAGAGCTCTTAAAACTTTTTTTTTAAAGCACTGAACTGAGTCGTTTTTAAGGGCTGTGAAGAAGACAAAAAAGCTTAAATCCTACGTCTTACCTACACTTTGGTCTTTCTTACATAACTGAATACATTCAACTTTCTACGCTTTTTATACACAGACAACCTTTCAAGGAAAAACTAATAACTTCATTCATTCAAAAGAAATACACAAGGAGGGCCAGAGCTGAGGGGACCACCTTCTGCGTGCTCTTTCCTAATAAAATGACGTGAGTGTCTTCCGGACCAACTTCCTGAGAAAAAGGGATACACTCAAAGGTACACGTATGATGACATTATGCATACAAAAACTAAGCCAATGTTGAACACAAAATCCATAATGTAAAATAAAACTTTTTTTTTGCAAAAGAACCATGGGCACATAGCATGTACAATGTCGGGGTATATCAATTTAACTTGTGTAATATACCTGGGTAAGAAAAACTTTTCTGTGAAAGAAAGCAAACTTTTCATACCAAAACTCTTACTGTGTAGTTTCTGTTGTGTTTCAATATGAAATCACAAAAATTGTGGCCGATGATTTTAGGAACAAACCGAGTCAACCAAAAACGTATTCCCCTTCGTTTTTATACGATACGTTTGTCCTGCACTCAAAATAAGATATTCTGCAATTCCTCTCTTGATTCTTACATGCCCATAATCTATTTCTTCTGTGGGAGAGATAATAATAAAAGTTCGCCCCACGTTTTGAAAGAAAAATACATAAATGCAATTTTGACACAGAGAAACTACAGCAATATCAAAATACAACGAGTTTTGTGCTCTTGGCACAGCAAGTGGTTATTATTGTATTTAATACAATAGGTCGTTCAGAGATTAACAGTATATTATTCTAGGGTTGAGTAGAATGGAAATGCACGGGAACGAAGAGAAAGACTAGAGTAATACTTTTATATTATTTTCCCTGACATTTTATACGACTTCCTTAAAACGTAGGGAGAGAGTGAAAATGAGATGAGAAAAGAAGAGAGCAAACAGCTTAACCTCCGCGCGTGTATGTATATATCACATTTTAGCACTCTTCGTCACTGATCCATTATCCACATCCGTACTAACACTCACTCACTCACTGCAACTAAAATGAGCTGAAAGGTACAATGGCATTTAATGTGAAAAACTCCATTATTTACCGGAATCCTAATATGAACTCATCTACTGTACACATATAGGTAATTATTTATTTCTGGTTTTATAGTGAATTGTGCAAGCAACATATTCTTATCCACAGTGGTGCACTGGTGGCAAAGGATGTTAAGATAGTTTTCGGTTGAGGAGGAAAATTGATTGCGCTACAATAATGTCTGCGGTAGTTTTCACAACATCCAATTCACATTTTACTCTCTACGCTTCGTTTAAACAAAACCTTCCGTTGACATACTATTGTATGGCCTTACGTAAAACGAGACAAATAGAAAGTTTATTTTTATTTGATCAAATTTTACGTACTTGGCAAATCATGGCCAACCAAAAGTTTTTAATGGGCCCCCGGAGACACAAAAACAAGTGCAGAGGCACTGAAAAGAAAATGGGAATTGCTGGACGATTCCCAATACAACAAAATGCCACCTCCTCGAGTGTCAGCATTTTCCTTCCCATTTGCAATGACTCTTTCAAGTAAAGTAATGCCAATGCCATTTATTTGGCATGTGTTTAAAAAATTTCTTACTAATGGTTAGCTTTTGTACGTAATAGATATTTATGTATCTTGTGAACCCAAAACTAAATAGATTCAATTTTTTAAAGTAATGATTATGCAAGCGAACGTTTTAGTTCTGTTTTTATTCAAAAATATCAGTGCTGATATCATTAACCACTTTATTATTTTTACGACTACTCTTGCCGAAATCAGCAGGGGACAAAAGGATGGGCGACGCACTCCAACTTTCTCAGCTGTTGTGTTCATGTCAATTTCATTTAAAAAACGCAGGGACATGGTGGCCACTCTTTTGAGACTACGGCATTGGTGACATTATAATAAATTTAATGTGGGGTTTTCTCACATGAGCTCAGTTGATGTAAATTGCTGGGATTTCAAACTCTAATCTATTTCATACAACGAAATAATGCATTTGCTGTTATTTAAATAAAACAATGCGTGAAATAAATGTCTGTCTGACTGGCTGCTCTTCACATTGCCCCGGTAGAAGCTGGTTTATCTTCTGTGCATTTTTATATCATTCGTGCATTTGATAGTGACAATGTAGATATCGTCTGCCGACTTATATACATAATCATACTCTTTTAGCTATGTACGACCATATCATTAACGCTACTGAACCTACACCACTCCGGTGTAGCAAATGATGCTTAACATCGTATTGTCGTGTGCGTGCGCTAGCAACAGTGATCCGATGCAAAGAAGCTATTATTAAATCTTTTTCTCTCTTACACACAAAAGAGCTAATGCAACGCCACATTTATTTATTACATAAACCTACCGCAGCGCAGCATCTCCCGTCATCAACGTCACACTCATTTTCTTCTCCGCACACTGTGTGCACACACGGCACGGCACACGCACCACATGAAGGGCAGAAATACAGTTCTGAGTTGAATATGAGAAAAAAGAAGTGATGCGAATCATTTTCATCTGCGTCGACGAGAATCATGTGCTCGATGTCTGTGAAAGCTTATTTCTCGAATGGTAAGGTGAGGTGGTAGGTAACAGTAGCACTTACACTTTTCCTGTTTCGGGTTTTTAAGTATCCCATTAGTGAAGGCTACAGGAAAAGAAATGTGAGGAATGTACCAAAAATAAAAGAATCAAGGATCATAATATTATTTTGTCTGGCAAAGTTACTACAGTTTTGGTTTTACTCTCAAATTCTACAATTTTGTTTCCCTTATTGGTAATGTTTTGTCTGTAAGTTTATTTTTCTATTTCTCATGTAAATTCAGCAGAATTGTTTGGCATCTCCAATAAGCTTACATACTTACGCAATTTGATTCCACGGTCGGTAACGCGTGCATTGATGGACAATAAGTCAAATGGATGGATAAAGCGATGGGTAAAGCATTAATAGAATACATATATGCATAACTAGCTAAAACAAGATTCTACTTTACTCTCTAGATCGTGCTTTATATATCCCAAATTTCGAATCATATTCTATCACTTGCCCACTGTATTATTGGAAGTGAAGTGCTTGCTCAGCATTTGGAAATACACTTTTCTCTATTTAATTCTTATAACTGCAACACAGTAGCTGGAAAAAGGAAAACATACGTACATATATATATATATATATAGTCCTTGGTGATAATGGAAACCTTGATATTCAAGGCTTGATCAATGTCTCCTTTATTTTGCTCAATCTCTTGTCAGGATGTAAAAGTAAGTCTTTGGCCACTAACAAGCCCACTTTCGATTTTGTATGGATTATTGAACCTACAGGTACTACACAAACATTGCAGTTGTACACTATAAGGTGAACATTTTACGGTATCATTACTCTGAGAAAAAATAGTGTCGTGTTTCAAAAAGTCATTGTTGTGATATTCGAGAAGGCTACCGCTACTGTAATACAGTAACTGTATTCGGATTGACATAGTCAGTTGGTGGTCTATTTTTTGGAAAATGCTTTTGTTAAACCTCGGGCCGGACCTCGTTAAACACGCGTGCCAGACATTCAATTGAATTTAAAATGTTTAGTGGGCACATCCATTCAGAAGAAAGACCACACTACAAAGTAAGAAGCAAGGCATTATTTTTCTTCCGGCTGGGCGAGTTCTAGGAATTTACACAGCAGATATTTGAGCTTTTAGCTCTAAATTCTGTTCCTCATATATCTAATACACTGAGAGACCGTCAAACGCTCAACCAAAGATAGTATGACAAGTAAATATTTTACCTCGGGTCAGTTCACCCTTTCATCTTTGTCAACTTGTGTGGGAAATGTCCACGAAGACAAGTGAAGCGAGTAAAAGGCACGAAAAAAGTATGAAACTATGTTAGATCCAGTTAACTAGGTACCATATGAAGTTCGTTGGATAAAAGAGACACTGCTGACTGTTTCCTTTTCTCTCTGCGAGGGGATTTTTTGCACCAGATAAATTCAGTTTACTTAGAATGCAAGCACAAATGTCGCCACACTCCCAACATAGAAGCCAGGCTTTCATTTGTCGTTCGTGAAATTTATTTTAGTAAGCAAGAGCACTTTAGCATCCGCTCACCTTTTTCACACTTAACTTTTCTCGCAGAGTGATAATAAAGCATCTGGCTAGAGGCTAAAAAGTGAAGCATGTGTTGTGGTGGCCGACTTCGATTTTATGATCCCACCAACTCTCCATCATACAACTGCCAACAGAACAACCACAAACAGTATAGGTATACGTTACTGCAATATGTCCGTATCTCTGTCCCGTAAGTTTACTTTATGACACGACGATAATGATGTAACTTTTAGAGTAATTTAAAGCGGAATTCATTGTCCCTTAACTTAACGAATGAGTGTGCAAGGCAGGCGAAGCCCAGAGGCGAAATTTACCAGAGTTGTAGCAGGAAGGAAGAGAGATGGTAAAATGGATCGATTGATTCACCTACATTTGACTCACTACAATCTATTACATGACTACCAAGTGTCAGATGTCCTTTTATGTAATGGTGGCGAACTATTATAATATGCATCTGTTTTATTCACTTCGCAGTGTATAATTCATTTTCCCATGAAATCCAAATAAAAGGCAGTGTGACCGAAATCAGCAGAAAATAAAGCAGCTCGCTCCATTCACTTTGTCAGCCCACTTTGTCTCTTTCACGTTCATTTTGCAAAGCTCATCTCCCTTTCTCTCTTTCTTTCTCTCCCTTTTCGTGAGCTCTTTCCGGTAAATAACTGCTGAGGCCTTTGAACGCAGTCTCTTCACCAAAAGCATGGGCTGAGCAAAGTCGCCAACTAGAAGAGATTATGTTTGTTTTTCGCAAACAAACATATTTTGTCCACATACGAGGCAACGTGTCTTACAATTTTTCGCAGTGTGAGGACTCACACGTGATCTTTTGGTGAAATATGTGGTATCTGTCCTGACATTTTTACCTTGTAAAGGCAACAGCTTGACGATTCTTTTCATGCCCATCTAATCTTTTCTGCTTATCACAGATGAATAAATGTGAAAATTCGCACACTATCTGGTGAAAGTTTTTATTTTTAGTTATTTTCCGCTCATTCTACAAACACAATGTGTCGGTAATGTCTACAGGGCAGTACAAAACGTTCGGTACATCGATAAAAAGTTAAACAGCGTTTCAAATCAATTTAGCTTAGTACCTAACCCAATTGGATATTTATATGTATACATCACGACTTTATCTTAGAATACGTTGAATGTGATACAAACGCCGTCACAGACTCATCATTTCCTTTGATAGCGCATGAATAATGGTCGCAATGACTTTTTGGAGTAATACTGCAGACAAAACCATCCGAGTTTTGTTCTCCGCCAGATTTTTCACATTATACAGTATGGAGCCGCCGTTATGGAAAGTATTTGATGGAAAGAAGGTATGCCATAGTTGATCTTTTCTCTCCTCAGTCCCTTTCCTCTCGTTCGCTCCAAACGACCGGATCACGCGAAATTATGTAGCTACATATGAAAGGAAGCAGCAGATTCATCCATCTCGCTCTCTGCAGAATCTCTGCTTATATCGCAATTTTCATTATTACTTCTCTCAAAGACAGACCCACATATCAAATGCCCGTCAGCATTCTGAACTAACCGACGAGATATTACTTTCTCTAAACCACATAATGCCGCATACACTCACATCTCTGCAGTAGCTGATGAGATAGTTTCATTTTTGACATTTCCACTGAATAAACAATATTTCATGGACACAATGGGGAACTCAGAGTATTAAGAGCTTTAATTTCTCCGCCTCTGCGTCGTGCTCATCATCGTCGTGGATGTTCTAAACGGATCGTCGAAAACGCCGCTGAGTTCGCTTAGCAATGAGACTATCATTTGTCGTAGTGTGAGAACAAGTTGAACAAGGAAAATTGTGTATTAGTAATAATAATAATAATATAATAATAATAAAACTGCGTGGATAGAACACGAGAATAACCGCAACTCTCTGCCAAAGTTGTGCGTATGTCTAACTTCCACACGCTATTCCGTTTCCCAAATCTGATGGAATGGAATACTAAAAAAAGTAAAAATTCTACTCGTGACAAGTGAGAAAACGCATGTCTTTTCAAATGAAAGGAAAAAAAGAAGAATGCTTTTTCTGATGACTGTTGACGTTTTGCACTAGTCAAAGAATGAGTACACTTCATTCTTCGTTTCGTTTCTGGAATACCAAAACTCCTCTAGTGAAAGAGAAAAACGGAAATAACACACATGCCTTACTTCAAAAACATTTTATTTTTTCGCCTTCGTGTTTCCAGAAAATTGCTCCGCTACATCTTGCTACACTGATATTTGCACACATGCTTTTCAGTACAAAGTAACCTTCAACCTGTGCTTCAGTTTATCAAGCGAAAGAAGAGAATTTATATGATTAGAACGTGTAGCGATTGCTGGTACATATGCAAGCACGCAGACTGGCTGTATTCTTCACGCACTTCGATACCATGGAATGACGCAGTTCGGTTGCATTGTTTTTATATTTTTATTCTAATATTGTACAACAAGACCAACCATACTTAATGCCACTTGCTACCAGTCAAAATGCGAATCGCTCTCCTATAAATAATAGTAAGAAGCGTCGAAAAGAAAGCTGTTTCTGGAAGCAATACACTACACTACAGACTTCTTTGGGAAAATTTTCACATCTAGATTTTCTCTGAGCGAAAAACAAATTTCGTTAAAAACTGCTCTCAGGTGGTTAGCTAAGATAAACCTCCAATGTTTAGAGTATGTATATAAAATATTCCGAAAGTATAGTTCCAAATATAAGTAACTGAGGGTGGCCAGTACCTATACACACAATGGATAAACTGAAATTAACAAGCGTTTGCTTAGACTTTTCTCAGGTTCCAAAGAATCAACAAAAATAAATTAAGTGAGCAGTATGGATGTATTTTATATTTAATGCTATGCTACTACGATCAAACGTAGAATACTTAGAAACAGGATTTGCCACCAAATCATAGTGGACAAACTAATTCATGCACTGACATTGTTTATTGCGGAGAAAGTTCTTGACGAGGAAAATATTCATATCTGGAGTCTAGCGTAGCTATATGCTGCAAATCTAATATGTACAACAGGCAATATTTTTGCCATAGTGTATCTCTGTTACACTACTTCAAACATTATTGTAGCTTTGTGACTACTGGATTACACCAGAAAAACTCCAGTTCTGACAGGATGAAATAAGATACAAACAAACGAAAATGGGCAATTCAGACCATGCTCCAACTAGAAAGAGAAAGACGAGTGAAAGTTCTCTCTATAACACGCTGCGCTGCGATCACACGAAGAGTACAACTACAAGAAAAAATGAATGAAACGGATGAATGAACGACAAGATTGAAGAGTAAAGCTAGATCAAGCAACACACAACAGACCAAGACCAACTCAAAGAAGAAAATTGGTTTCGTCATAATAGTAATAAGCATAGCTTTCCGCATCAGCACAGACACTCTCACCACGCGCCCAAGTTCCTCAAAAGGCCCAAAACCAAAACAACCAAATTACAGCAAAAACAACACAACCAATAAAACCTACAACAAAGAAGGCAAAGGCGAACCAATAATAGTGCAAAAATAATAAATGAGTAGTGCTGAGCAAAATCCAGCGTCGAAGGTTTAAGGAAATGATGTGTGTGTGTTCGGAGGTGGTTGCGAATACGGCTAATACGCTGAAGGTAGGTAATTTTCCGACATATATTATTAACGTAACATACAAACTACAACAAGTAATCAAACCTGAACCTGAGTCTTTTTAGCCAGGCTAGAATTTATATTTCTTATACAAGCAAAAGTCGACAAAACAACAACTGGCAGACTGGACGGTTTGGCTCTCGATTGTCTCTCCTTCAATCGAACAAAATGAATAAGTGAAGAAAATCTTGTTTTCTCCAGCCAGAGACAGGAAGCCTTACTTGAAATATGGGAAGCAGTATTAAATACAATATGCTCAACGCTCAAGTCGACGTTTATGAGAGGACGCATTTACCCGGACGCATTTCGAAGAAAAAATGTTTAAATGTACCGGAGAGTGGAGAGTAATAATAATACTTGGAAAAATCGAAGACTAGTTTTTCATTATTATTTCATTCCTGTCTGCACAGATAACCTTTGCTTTTTACCTTTGGCGTGGGAAACAGCAAACAAAGAAAAGTAGGGCTGTAGTTAGAGAGTTGGTGCTCAGTGCTCTGCTCACCTACAAAATATACTCACTTCGGACAGATTCTTGGAATATACAATGAAAAATACATTTCTACACCTTTTTTGACCACAAGGTTTTGTTTATTTTTCTCATCAAATCAGGTCGCGCATCTAGAGAAGTACCAGTCGCACTATTACAAAATGTATGGCTCCCGGAGTAGTTAGACGAAACACGGCAATAATGGACGATAAGATTTTTATGGGAGACACGTCTGAACGGATAAGTAAATAACACAGTGAACACTACACTTTAGCCTTCGTTATGAAAAAGGTTGAGTAATGTGTGCATATCAAATCCCACGCTTAACTAAGTCAGATATTTATTTATTTATTTATACACACATTTCCACTGCTTTTTAATAAATGAAGAGGGATAGAATTGGAGTAAACTGGTGACTAACATATGTTTGCGAAGCGTTCTAGATGAGTTTTAATGGGTGCAAGTGGCTGGAGTTGATGGAATTCGTTTCACCAGTATCAATAGTCAACTCAGCTCAATCAATAATGGGTGACCGTCGGTCGATCGCCGAAACGCTTTTCAATACGGTTAGTAAAATAACGACCATCTAAAAAATAGTTAGATTGTTAATAGGTCATTCTATTGAACTGCTGCTGAAGATGGATGGTGCATTGTGCTCAAACGCAATAGCTGAAGCACTATTGAGACTTTGTGACAGAGAAACTAATGACAATGAAATCGGCACGTGAGTACGACAACAACAACGCATATTGCTCGACATGGGAAAGGACTTTGAACAAAGAAACACGCACCGAGCTAAGGACTACTCCCTATGTACCTAAATAAACAACACTTGTGTACTACGAAAAAGTTTGTTTTACCTCGCTACTACATAAGAATAATTATGAGGGGTCTCCATTACACACAGTTGTAATTTATTTGCTTTCTGGTTACGACATGATACTTTTTCCATATTTCTATCATCGGTTTTTAACAAATAACAATAATATAGCCTGTCTTCAGGGTTTGTTTGACGTTTGCGTAGTCCCAAAAGTCCATGAATGAAATTGATACTTTGATGCTAATGAGTACAATAATGATCATCATGCTCATGCTGATCTTTTTCCATAAAGTTATGAAAGTCGGTTGTTAGTAATTTCGACAGAGAACCCTATACTAAGCTGCGTTCCAAGTGTTGTGTTCGTGTGCGTCGTGTGTCCATGTCTCTGTTTCTCCTAACCAGAGTAGCGGTATTTGGCTGACATCAGCTACCAAACCCCGAGAGCAAGCCAATTTTTACAAGTAATATAAGCAGAAGAAGGAAACCGTTGCATGCTTACAATGATGGAGACAGTGTTCTGTCGAAAGCAGAAAATAAGTTGACAAGTAAGCGAATAAGCAGAAACCTAGTCGGTCGATCTGCTATGCCGAGCAAATCTTGGACAGGTAAGGCAGTTTACAAAACAATACTAAAGAATCCCCAATTTTGTGAAAGCAAATTTTAATATCTTGGTAGAAGACAAAATACGCAGAGCAACGAGACGAGAGGTTTGAGTCTTGAATGTTTCATCCGTCCTTCCTTACTTATAATGCCTTTCAATTCTTGGGTATCCATAAATCATTCAATTACACATTTGCATGCCAATCTCATTTTTCCTCGTGCAGCTCGTCTAGTCATTTCACTTCAGTTTTTCGTCTCTTGTGGCTCGCGAAAATAAGGAAAGTGGTCTGAAAGCCGCCTGAGTGAACAACACACATTACCTCGAATAGCAAGGAAACAAGTATGCAGTGTTTGCCAGTATAGTCTCTGTGGAGAAAAACAACCTATCATCAAACTTGTGCCATGGAGCTTTTTAGCTATTTAGGTACTTTCATTTAACCACCATGTTCTTTCATCATGCATGAGAAATAGGCATAAATAAGGACAAACCTCTCTATGTGCAACCTTGTGTAGAAACGCTCAACCAATCACACATTCAAATATCAAAATTGAAAGAATAACAAATGTTCAGCTCATCTACTTAGTTTTTCGTGCTTCCTTTGAATTTTAGTACGGCAGACAGAGTGTCTGACATTATAAACATTATAATGCTTATTGCATGTGCACTTGCGTCAGTGAGGCCCCTGGTAGTCCTGCCGTCCGCATTCAGTCACTTTTTCTTAGAAATTATCTAACCTATTTTTCTGCGTTTTTGGCAAAGAGCTTATTGATTGGATTGATGGGATTGAAAAATGTATTTTTAATTATTTTTCATTGGCAGCAATTGCAAATTGACGTTACAATACCAAGTTCGTTTCATATATGTCAAGCAAAATCAAACATTTTTATACTCCAATTGGAAATGCTTTCGATAATAGTTCTGCAAATCTCGCAGCATATTTTTGAACCTTCGAATTATTATTATTATTATTATTATTATTATTATTACGTTTTCTCCACCATCAGTTTATAACCACAGTTTTTTTTCACACCTTCTGAATAAACGTTTTCCACCATCTTAACCTATGCTTCTTACATGTCAAGAAATATGTACATACGAAAAATTTATACAAAACCCATTATGTATATTTTGCTAAACTTTTAATGAAAGTTCGCACACTTATTTTCAGAAAATGCACAACCAGAGAAAGCTTCTTTATTGTATATATTGAGTTCTTCGTGCACAAAGGCAGTTAAGAAATTCAATGTTCAGTTCTCTACATATAATAAATAAAAAAGCAAGTGGGCCGAACTGAATAGTCGGATGTAGGTAGGTAGAGGGTCTCTCAATCTGTACTTTTACTATTAATGTATGAAAAATTTGCTTATCCCTGGAGTTCTTTGTGTTACTCCACATTCAAACTCATAAGGACCATTACATGTACGAAATAAACTGTAGTCTCGTTCCCTTTATTACCTATTAGTATAAAACAGTTTTCCACCTATCAACGCATACTTGAACACTTTTCATGTGCTTATAAAGTTAGTAAACAAGATAAAAGAAAAATAAAATAAATTTATTCGTCCCTATAAAACTGAAGACATTCCAGTGAAGAAATTCCATTTAATGTTGTTCAAGTGGTATCATGTAGGTTCATGGATGCACACACAAAACGTTTGACGACTTTGATACCATCGTAGTCGCCACACGGGGCAAAGCCATAGCTCAAAATTGCCTGTTACCCTGAAATTCTTGTGTGAGTGAATTGTTCGCACTGAAGAGACTAGGAGATATAGAGAGAAACGACCATTTTCATGTTGCTTTTCTCAATTCCGTTTTCCAATAAGCACTGAAAAACGTACCGAAGCATTTATTTATCTCCATCTTTCGCATCACAGGTTTTCACTATCAGCAGCTATGAAAGCATTTTTGAGAAAGTGTGCTCCGGTTAGAACAGGAGATATTAGTATGCGTTGCTAATCGTAAGCAAATAAATGTGCAATACTTTTTCCTTTATGGTCTTCTATAGTTAATTTTTGAATCCTTGTTTCAGCATTTCTTATCTGATGTTTCAACTTCGCGTGTTAGATTTTCTGTGAGTGTATTGGATCAACCTATAAATGCTTCATAAATAAAAACAATATTTGTGACGAACCCATATACCTGTGTCAACGTCAAAATGTGAAAGATATGCTGTCTTTTGTATATTGAATGAGCACAAATTGTAAAGGAATTTACCAACTAGACACAGGTGATCAAAGAAAATAATTCAGAGGTTTCTTTTTTGTCCCCTGGTTCTTTAAACAACGAAAATGCTTTGGCATTCTAGCTTTAAGTGTTTAACCAATTATTTTGCTGAATGCAAAAGAGGCATTGCAGCCACTGCTTTATTTAGAGAACGAAGACTTAGCTTGACGTGGACAACATTCAATTGGTTAAGATTTACAACAGTCATTTTCCTTTTATAGCTAATTGGAAAGATATTTGCTGTGTGTAGTAAATGTAAATAAAACAGAAACAAACTGCTGAGTGATATAAAACGCAAAAGTGACAATCCCACAATAAAATCCTTACACATTGCAGTTGTTCATGTTGTATGCTTTATCACAATGAATTGTAATGTGTGTTCCATGTTTATATTAACATTTTGCCTCCACTTTTCAATTTACATTTTAATCCAAACTTGTCAGAGTTCAAAGAATTCTTTTTAAGTTAGATTAACAGTTAAAAATACAAAACGATTGCTGTTTAGGATGCAGTTAGGCAATGTGCGTAATACGTAACCGAGCAGTTTTTGAAAATTATGAACAATGGCGACGGCATACCTCGGGAGTAGTTTAAAAATGCACAGACTCGTCCAAACTCTAGACGGAGTTTTTAATGCAAAAAAACACTATTATTTCTTTTGTCATTATTGCATCAAAGCTATATTCCCTGTGGAATACTGCAAAAGTAATTCAAGACTTCAACACACGTAATATAAGAAAAAACCTTGGTCTTTGTTGAAGTTCGTAATGCGCTGCATGGCATGTAAAATTTGAACTTTTCTTTGGTCTGCACTTACTTTGAGTTTGAGAAGAGTACAAGTTACACCACCAAAGTAAGCTCCACATTTTTCATTGGTATTGATTTACACAAAGTACTAGTATATATTAGTACAAAGCGAAATACGTCTTTGAATGCACCAAAATCAGAAAAAATTCTAAAGAAACCTTAAGAACGGCTCACAAATTAAGTACTACGTCTGGTCTCCTCTGTTACAATTTTACAAATTCTGTTTGAGTTCTGCCATGAAACTAGAAAAGCGGAAGTTTCATATAAATTCATTTTAGTCTGGGGCTACACGGTTGTACAAGCCATGCTTAAATAGAGAAATACAAAGCAAAAATAAAAAAGCAAGACGAAGAAAAAAATGTTTTTTTTTACGCTGAAGCTAAGCCAGTAGAAAGAAACTAAAAGATTTTTTTTTAGCGAAAAGAGTTTTTCCAAAACTACTACCTCATTGTTGCTGCACCAGTGAATTCAAGTTCTTGCAAGCCCAATCTTATGCTTGTATGAAGTCGAAAGCCTACTAAAATTGAAAGCCGCTGGAAGAAACACAGAGCAATAATGCAACACGCATATTGCGTTCATTCATTATATTTCGCTCACAGGTTTAAGTTGGCTTCAACGGTGCCGTTAAAAAGTCACTGCTGTGCTGTTTCTAGCTAATGCTGCAGCTCTCATGTCTTCAAGTTTCCAAAACACGTTTATACCAGAAAAGTTTTGCGAAGTCTTGTAAAATTTATACCATGTCATGTCATAAATTTTTAGTTGTTATTTCTAATGGACTGGGAGAAACTATGCTGAAATATAAAGAAACTTCCCACAGATAGGAATGGATCAAGTCATGTTTACTCTCTTGTTTTCTTCTTGTTTCTTGATACATTCGTTCATTTACAAGTGCCTTACATCAACAATGACGACGCGTTTCCCTCTTTTCCTCGCACAGCACCGCGGCTTTCCAATTTCCTCTGTGCTTTTCCTGGTCATAGCATAAACAAGTGCGAGCATGTTTTTATGTGCTTTGCATACGTAATTAGAATTTTTCCTAAGTAGTTGGTGAGGGAGGATGCAATTTGATGATGAAACTTTCCTTTTTCGCCAAACTCAACTTATGTGCGTGTGAAGCTTTAAATTATTAAGCTTTATCTAGCTTTTCAGTCGGATAGATGTAAATGTAATTATTTTGATGTATGGTGAATAACAGAATGTATATTACATGATACTAAAAGGCGCGTAGCACACACGGTCTGTCAAATGTCATCTTCTACCGTCAACATCAAATTGCAAAAGGGAGCTTAGGAGAAAATGCAAATTTATTCACCTAATTTTAAGAATAATGTTCACTACCTAACATGCTTTCCCACTTTCTATCTCTTGACAAATGTTAGAAACGGTGACACGTGCGTGTTCATGAAGGAGACAGAAAAATGATGTAGCGAACTTTCCTATATTTCAAATTAAATGTCTGAAAAGTTCAAAAGTGAAAGAAAAACTGTCGGCATATAAAAGGTATACGGACGTAAAATAAAAATAGAAATACAATTCTTACATGGAGGACGATACCAAGATCTGTTGACTGTTTCCTTTTCGATGAACTTTTGTGTAGGAGAGGAATTAGTTCTAGCAAATTATTATGTAAGTGTACTTTAGATTAATTACGAATATTTATTTATAACTTGTGACACAGTCTTCAAACTTTTCAAACTAGAAAGAAGTTCTTAGTTTATTCGCACTGTCGGAATCTTTGCATGTCACACAGTTACAATTTCTGTTCAACTACAACAAACACTTGAGAATCACAACAGCCAAGAGCATTTCTCTACTCGTAATCGTTCAGAATTAGTCTATGGGCGAAGTAATCCAAAATCATTCATTCGTGCCGGTATACCTAAAGGGTGTGAAAATGACAGATGACAAAGGCAAAATAAAATCGGATTTTTTTCCTCTTTGCCCTTGCCCTGATATTTAACACACCGAGAATTAATTAAGTACACCAGAATAAGACTAAAGAAAATCGATTAATAAAGTTGAGAACTTTTTTCCTCTGAGCTTTGCTTTTACTTGAAAGAGAATTTACAGAATCAATGAATGAAGACGGAGCAAACTTTATACTACCTCTTTAACTGTATTCTACAAGCTTCTTTTTGTATTCCTGAAATAAAGTAATGAAGTTCACGATTGAAAATGTACGTTGAGTGACAAATAGACCAATTTTTGTCGATAAGATCACAAACATACTTCTAGTCTGTAGCACTTTAACGTATGATTTTATTTACAGTTTTCTACCACGCTCTGGGAGACAACGTTAAATTGAAAACTAAATGTTTTATTTTATTTACATTTGAACAAAACGTTAAAAATCTGTCTTAATCCAGCACGGAAAAGCCGCACACGAAAGGCAGGCTTTTGTAAGGAAATCAACAGAGAACTTTCCTCTCTCGAGTCTGGAGCAGAAGTGAGAACACGCCGGAAAATAACATCGATTTTGGTGAATTTTTGGCTTGCTCCTCTTTTCCCTTCTTTTCTAAAACCTTAACTAGCCAAGGCGAGAGCTAAAGCTTGCTAAGCTTGCCTAGAGCTCTCTCGACTTTTGCCTGGCCTGAAAGTCTGCTGCTCCCCACTGAAGTTGTTTTGTTCAACTTTTCTACAAAACGTTCCGCACTCTTTTTTCAAGCTTTTTCCTTGCTCGCTCTAGAGTATCTTGTAACAAAGCGATCAACTTGGTTGTGTGTGATTCTTTTGCAACGTAGTTTCTCAATTGTGTGTATGCTTCTCGCTTGCCTTGTAACTTGCTACTGGTTCAAGTTTTCTCTCCACACTTCGGGGTCTTTTTCTGTCGGGAGCTTGTTAGACATGTAACAAGAAAGTACACGCTGTATTTGACTGCTGGTGCTTTTCAGATCCCGTATTACTTTAAAGAGTGTGCCACGCTGTCTGGTAAGTCAGGTGCGACGAGCCGGGCTTATTTATATCTCAGGTGTGCATGTACATATGTCATCTTATATAAAACTTGGGATCTTCGTCTCTGCACAAATGATTACATTTAATGCACCCACTTTCACTCTGTATTTGTATACTTTTCTTACTTTTTCCTCTTCTATGGGATAGAGCACATCTTAGAGTAAAAGATAAAACGAGCACCGGGGATGTGAGACTTAAGCAATTCCCTTAATACTTACATTGAACAACAAGAAAGACTCCGCCCTTACATCTGCTTTATCAAAAAAGAAAAAGAGAAGTAAAAACAAAATAGTAAAAATGAAGCAATGGTGATAAGTTCCTCTGGTTCTCTTTTGAAAGTTTCAAAGAATTATGCGAATGTAATCTACAATGACAAATAAATTGCTTGTCTCTTCACACGTATTTTTGCTTTTTAGTTAGCACAATATGTAGCAGGTATTATCATAAAAGGGTCGCTGTCACCATTATTACGATTTTATGATTATTACTAATGCGAATTGCGAATGTAGATTTTCCGTTCCGTACCAAAAGGTACGAATTCATGACTTTTTCTACTTTATTAGCCACATTATCGTCTCTGTAGCAGACATGATCCGTTTCCTTTGACGAGTATTAACAACTCTTTTGATCATTTTACATACGTGTGGAATGAAAAGTAAGAACGCCTTTCTTCTTTTTAACTTCAGAATCACTTTCAAAAACTGTTCGCCGTATGAACGCTGCAAATCTTTCTTTGAGCGTAAAAAATGTAAAACGGAGTGTGAGTAAAAGAGCACTTTTTGGATTATTTCTTTTATTTACCTGTAATGGAACCCCTTCATTTCTCAGCTATACATTCATTCATGGTGATGTAAATTCACAAACAAGAACTTAGCAGCTTCAAATGCGCGGATAATAACAAGAAATGGGCAAATAATTATGCCGTTGCAGTGAAGAATAATCTGGAACTTAAATAATACTTCTCTTTAGAGCACGATATAATGTCTCATTTTCAAACATTTGCTCAGTTTCTTTTGAAAAGAAGTCATTATTTTCTACGTTCGTTTGACAAAGTGACGAAGTTTTCTAAAGTCAAAAGATAACTGCCCCAAAACTTGTAACAAAAGAATAGAAAATCCAACAGGCTACTCGTTAGAGTTTCTTAACTGCTATTTTTCCACTCAGTAATTCTTCGGATTGGACAAAGGAGACGTAGGAATTTCCATATGACCGAATACGTTCCTGTGAGTTTTGCGAAATAATCAAATAGCCCTAAAACATGACGGATTACATCGCTTCTTCTAGTTACGTCATACATTTATTATTTACTTTTCTGAGAAAAATAGTTATTACAATCTTATTTTCTGACTTGTGTCAGATCAAAATTAACATGAAAAAGAAGTTAGCATTACAAGGGAAAGAAAAACCAATGCCTTACTTGTCACCAGTAATCTTTTAAAAAGTGAGAATGGCAAACTGTTATGGACCTGTCCTAGGTTTACCCATTTTAGCTCCCTGTAATGCGTCCTGCCAGTCGGTTTACGATAGGTTTTGCTAGGCATAAAAAAGGTATTCTGTCCAATCTAACAATACAAATACGTTGGTAGTAACAATCATGCATATATTTTATCTAGATCTTCGTACATGAATTTAACAGACAAATCCTTTGTAAAGTGCCAGTGTGTTTGAACAAAGCCTGACAGAATAACAAAAGGCATTTCCCCTTCTATTTTTACTCTGAAGGTGAGTTGTAGTTGTAAGGTAAGAAGGCTTCGGCGATTATTAGACGGAAGCCTTGCGCAAGACTGTGTTGAGGGCTTGAAAAGTTACTTTGAATTTTCATAAAAGATAATGCCACCATTTTGGTCAGATTTAATATTCACCCTCTTTAACGCCGTCATTGTTAACATACCTTTACTTGGCTTCTGCCATTCTCTCTCACAATAAGAAATAAAATGTAGGGAAAGGCGTGTGTATTTTTTTATTTTTTTTTTAAGTTTTACATTTTCACTTTTCTAATAATGAGCATTTTAGGAAGTGGAGATAGGAAAGACTTTCCATTTATTGCCAGTAACCATTTATTAAGTAACACTTTCCAAGAAAGACTTCTTTGTGGCTTTTGGCTCAAATCCTTCTTCCTCTCTTCACTTTTCTCCCTTGTTAGTGTGGCAGTGTTCTGTTGTTCGAAGCAATTTTCTGTATTGTTTGGTCTGGAGCCAAAAATAAATTCCCTTATAGCAGCACAAAATAGTTAAACAACGAGACTTTTCCATGTCTTTTTTCCGATTGAAACATTTTCTCCCAAGTCAACGGAGTGAAAGCTGTATGCTTTGTTACTATCTTTGAAAGTTCAAGCTAAACCGACGACTAAACCATACAAAACACTATACTGCTTAAGCATACAAGGAAAAGGAAGTGAGAAGGAAAAGTCAAGTTTTGTTTTACCTTAAAAACTTTTCAGCCCTTCCTCCTTGTTTTACTCTTTGGACTTCTCCGATGTGTTATTTTTCTGGTTTTCACCCCCATTCTTTTCTCTCTTCAGAATCAATTCAACCACTGCCACTCTGCCGACCCCGACATATTTCCTGGAAGCAATCACACTAAAAAGACATACATTTTTCTTGGAGAAGAAAAATCCATTTGCTTGATAGTTTATGTTAATACGATCTGAAGAATGAGAGAAGTAGCAGGAAAAAAGCTACGTCATTATTATTTTGTTGTGTTCAAAAGGAAGAAACAATCCGCGGAAACAAGGAAATGCTTCAGTTTGAAAGAACCACATCCACATAGTTTTATATGTACATCAGCGCAAACAACGACACCAATGAAATGTTTATTGTAGTTTATTTCCTTAATATAAACATATAGCTATTGTCTGTTTTCCATGTACGCATTATATTAATGCTTCAGTTCAGCTTCCCAGAAAGCGTCAGAACTCGGCGAAGGAAGAACGACATAGATTTCTCTGTGTCTAGATAATGATGGTTGTTTTGTATATTTGTTTCTTTCATAAAAATCACGGCGGAGTCAGCAAACAACAATACAAGCAGAACTTTGCCATTCCCTGAAAAGAAAAAAAGTATCTACTTACGTAGTTTCCTTTGTCAGTCTTGGGAGATTGCGAAAAAGCTGAAACATTGCCATTCTTTTTTTGTTTGGCACAATCAAAGTAATACATACATACTCGGATGGAGCGAGATACAATACATTTTGCTTTTAATCTGTATTATCTAACATTAGGTTCATAGTGAGTACGAAATGGTTATAGGTTTCTGCAGCTTCTATGTTTATCGTTTTGCTTTCAAAAGCAGTAGTGAAACTGGATTCTTTCTCATCCAAGCTTAATATACTGTTAAAGATAAAAACTCAAAAAGGATCGAGCAGAGTGAAAGGAACTACAGAATGTGTTATTAAACTATGATGAACCACATCAAAAAGAAGCTTCAAACATTTTTATGCTGATGATGGCATCATAGTCATTATAAACATCATCATCATCGGCTGCCAATGTTCGTACACACATCACCACTGCTACCGTAAGAAAAAATCTCGAGAAGAAAAGAATGTTTGATGCCAGTCATAAGGGTAAAATTAGTGGCTTGGACAGTGATGAGATAGGATGAGCTGGAATGATGGTGTAGTGGAATGGTTACTTCATGGGTGATGAGATGGGTGTACCACCGAGAAAGTCGAAAATGATTGAATGGATGATGATGCCGATGATGAGCACGGTGATGATTACGACCGTGGCTGAGCTGATGATAATCATCATCATCAGCATAACATCACAGTAATAAAAACATGAGTGATGAAAATGAGTGAAACTGAACGGCAATTACTTGTCCAGTTTAGTTGGATAATAATAATGTACAGGAGCTATATCCACTTTTTACATCTAGTCCCACCACACACACGTAATAATCATTCCATTCTTGTGCTCGTTGCTGCGATTATTGCCGACTATTACAGCCTATAGGGCAGTTTATCCCTGTGTTTAGTGTCGTCCTGCTGTCTTGTGTTGATAGAGGGTGGGAACCTCCACAAGCATTGGGATAGGATGGGAGCTATAATGTGAAGAACAAGGTTATCTCACTTTTACTAGTTTAATATACAGACTGAGGCAACCAAAGCAATATCCACAAGGAAAATGACAAGTATAAATAGAAAACATGAGGACGGAAACGAAACTATTATTGCTTCTTGCCTCCAATTTCGACTTTATTTGAGGAGGAACCCCTTGTCTCACATGTTTGGAAAACTGCAGGTTTGCCTTCAGTCAACAGCTACTGCATGAGAACTAAAAACAAGAAATGTATCACCAACAGCAAGAGAAATAGAGAATAAAATAGAGAATTTTCTACTTCCACCACCATGATTTTTTTGGATTCACCACTAGGTTGGTGGTTGCACTAAAATGTTTCACTTTGTTGTAGCTTTATCGATAATAAAGCACACGAAGCCGCGGCAGCCTGAAGCTTGTAATGAAATAAGAAAGAAAACTATTTGCTCTTTTCATCCTCTGTCTAAAACACACAAAAGTTAGTGCTCCTGCTGGTGCATGGTCGAAGGTGGATTATAAGTGAATGAATTTGAAAAGGTTGTTGGTTCTTGTGCAGCGAAGTGCATCATCACTTTTTACTCTTGCTGCAACATTGGCAACAGGGTAGTAGTTAGCGTTGCACTTCCTTCCAACTACACATTTTAGATTAGATTGCGTGTTAGCTAAACTACACTAAAATCGAAAAGATCAATCCATGTGGACAAGGGAAGAAGCCCCCAAAATGACTGTAATCGGCCAAACCTCTCTCTTTACAACTAAAATGTATTTTTGCCTTTGGTATTTGATGCGTGTGCAAGGAATAAACGTAATCATTATAATTTCGTATGTGGCGGTGGGGGAAAGGAAAATCAGGAAAGTTTTTCTCGTCGTGTTGGTGGAGAAAGCACGTCAGAAAAAGAGACGACTTTGCTGTGGCGCGGCACCTTGACTTGATACATTTGTAATATGCCCAAACGTGCGCTTTCCTCAGTCGCGTCATCCTTATCATCTTCATCTCCATCATCTCTTTAATTTTCCTTGTTTTTCCTGTTACATTTCATTTCATGCTGGCTGCTTGCAACTGAACTGCAAGTTGCACTCAAAAACTTTCTGCTTGGTGGAGAGAGTACATTTTATAAAAGTGCAACAACTTACTACAACCGTAAATGCATCGTACAATTTATTATGCATGTGGTGCTGTGGGCACTGCCGCCAGTTCTTCTTCTTCTTTTGTCACGAACACAGTCGTTGTGTCTTAACAGGTCGCACCTTGTACACAACCAGTGATTGTGACTGAAATAGTTGCCTCCGAATGCAATTTTCTCCTCAACAGTTCGAATCCCGGTATTATTTTCTTGTTATTATTTTCTTCTCTCTTCTACTCTACTACTGATGCATTCTCGTTCGTATTCATAAGCAACGTGAATGTTCCCTTTCTTTACTATTTTTATGAGAAACTTTACTAAACTAAACAAACTCGCCCTCTCTTAGGTCATTAGCGGTGTACCTTTCAATCATTTATTTCATCTAACAATATGAGCATTTCATTCATGCATTCAAAAGCGATGTTTTTTCACTGGTCTGCCTTCTCCCACCGCTGCTTCTATCGTCGAACAACAAAAAAAGGTACGCACATACAATAATTTTTTGTGAAAGAAATAACACACGTCACTGACTTGGAACGTTCCCATGAGCCAGAGTGAAATAAATGGTCGAGGGGTGAAAATAACAATGTACTCTATAAACATAAATATATTGCAGCCAGCAGATGGGTTCTTCGCATTCTCAAGCCGTTCTTTCCCGTGTGCTGCGTGTACGATAACGGCACAGGGACGTTGATGATGGGGAGTCTCCATGTGCTTTGGATGGTTCAAGAAAGAATTCACGGTCACCCACCATGGAAAACACATACCTTTTATGTTTTTATGTACTTTTTATATTTGTCTTCCACGCGGACACAAAAGATTCCATTCATAACAGTATCACGGTGTTCCAACAAACGAAATGCTTATATATGCGTACCTTATTGGTAAGCAATGTTCTTTTTATTCAGGATAATAATCTGAAAGAATATCTCTTTCGATTTTCGTCTTTTCGTTTCATTTCTCCCCTCGTTTCTTTTCCATAATAAAAAATGAACTGCGAAGTCTGAAAAGGGTTCTTTTCTCGCAGATGGCTACAGTAATAAGCATAAGAAACGAAAAAAAACGATAGCGAATCAACTGAATAACAATAAAACGACTAGATAGAAACATTGGTATACTTTATCTAAACAAGCTGCGAGGAAGCACCCATTCAATAAGGTTCAAACCCACATCGCAGTCTCCTTTTATTTAATGATTTCACAAGGTGAGAATGATATTTATTATGGGAATATAATAATATTATGCTGGTGAATGGAGCGACGATGATGGTAAAATAGTTCCAGCTCCCGCTGCTCCCAGTTTTATCATTATGATCATCAGAATAGTAAATACTGCTTGAATATATCTGCTGAGAAAAAATGAGGTAATCATTTCTTAAAAATAGGGTCTGTTCAATCAAATCGATTTGCTCCTTTTCTCTGTGTCTAAACCATAAAAACAGCTTCAATGAAAAGGCAGCTTGCAAAATAATACAAGGAACAAGGAACGTAGAATTGATTATTCGGAGCAAACCTAGTATGAAGAAAGATTCTATGCAATCAAAGAAACGCTGTTGTGTTCTGCGTTTTGGCATCATGTTTCCTTGCACTGCTGCATTATTATATTAACGAACGAAATGATATCATAACTTGAATGTTTCTTTCACAAAACTACATTTACTTATTTCCAGTTTCCTCTGTAAAGGACATTCAGTTGATTCTTGTGTCCAACTTTTGGCGTCTTCACACTCTTCTTCACGGTATACTGTAACTTTCACATTTTTGTCTATTTTCTTATTCTACTTTTTCACCGGTTTTTCTGCCTTGGATTTTCGCCTTTTTCCATAAAAACGTCGTCAGCTCAACTATTGATTGACATTATCGGCACTTTATGACACGACGTGTGTGATTCAACCAAAAAGCCCGGCCAAAAAAGGAAGAAATAAACAGACAAAGTAGGCAAAAGAAAAAGCAAAGTCAACGGGATTTCTCGGGAGATTCCAAAGACAGCCGTGAAAGAATTGTTCTTCCAAGCCGTTTCGATGGATGAGTGTAAAAAGTGAGAAACGAAACACTGTGCGATTGATACATTATTTTTCGCTTTTCTCTTCTTCTGACTAATAGTATCAAAGAATTTGCTATTTCGCTCGTAGGTGTGGATCACCGAGTTTCCCTTTCCTTTACCTACTAATCCCCACTGAATTTATCTTTTTGAAAGAAATCCACGAGAAAGAGGTGATGTACATACAAAAATGGAAGAACAACAGAAAGGAATTTAAATAATGCACTACTGTACATAAAACTTATTGGATATGTTTGGAATTACGACATACTCAAGATCTTCTCACTTGCCTTTTCCTTCTCCTTTTTTCTGAATAGATTGAACACACGCTGAGAATAATGTTCTTTTTATGTTTATAGAAGATCATTCACTTTTGTACAACATTTCACTAATATTTTCTACATTTTTTCAAGCTTTTGATCTGCAGTTTTATCTCGACCAAAAGGCGAATCAGAAAAAGAGGACCATTGAATTATTGGACAATTTTCTTGCTTAGATTCCAGACACAGCCACCCATGTTTAATTATAACAAAATCTTAATCCTAAAAGTGAGAATTCCAATTTTGTGAAATTTTACACAGGGATTTCAACAAAGAAAAACGACCTCCTCTTTCATCTTTCTGTCAGGTTCCAAAGATAGAAGTGATGACAATTATCACTACATTTATGCTTTACTGCTTTATATAGTCCTCCTTCAATTAAACCAAAACAAAGCAGAAGAAGAAAAGGGTAGTTAAGCCGGATTAATATTCCCATGATAATTCCGTCCCACTTCCATTGTCGGAGAAACCCCAAAATGATCTCCATTTCTTCGTCTCGCAAACCTCTTTTTAAACAGATCGCACAGACTCTCGCTTCCCTGATAGCATTCAATGAAGTAGTGAATGGATGGCAATGCATAAGTATTTTCAGGTCGTCTCATCGCATTTTTATTAGTGCGACTTTAACAACTTGAGCACTTTGTGGAATGTGATGTGGTCACGAAGAAAGAGTGAAAGTGAAAGAATTCCTTCTCCTATTCTGAAAGTGAATAAATTAGAAGTAGGGAGAAATATGTTCTCATTACTTCGACGAACCTTTGTACCAACTAGATAATCATGCATATACACGTTCCGACAAAGTCGCCTGTAAAAGACACTGTATGAAATCCAATGCAGACCATGTCGCTTTAACCACTGAACCTTCTGTCAGCCATAGCAGCCCAGCGTCTTTCATCTGTCCTCGGGGCTAAGGAATTCAACAACAACACTGACGTAATAAGGAAAAGTACAGTAGATACTAATGTTAGCAGGGTTGTGCGTGTGGGTTGTGCACTTATGCATTTGGTGTTGATGAAGAAGTTGACTCGGTGACATTCTTTTCCAAATAATGGAAATATCATCCTTCGTTAATTTCATTTCCTTCCACTGTTCCCATCCACCGAGGCTCACGCTTCATATACATTCTTCTAGACTCCATTTAATCAGACCATGTAAAATGCCTTCAGTTAGGAGCAACGGAACCGCGTAATAAGCAAGCTTTCTTTGAAATGGCTCATGAGAAGAAAATCAGGTTGGCTGAACTCAACTGATGAACATCAAAACCAAGCCGTGCAAACCTCTTTATGCAACTTTTAGGTAGGTTCGGTTGAATAGGTGAACTTTATAATCTGTTTCTTCTGCTCTTCTGCCTGTCAATGACTTCAAATGCGGGGTTATTCTCCTGGAACTTGTTCATCTGCCTGCTATGTATATATTTTTAGCCACCCGTGCTAAATACTTTTGCTTGACAAGAAAGAGAATGTAATGTCAGCGGCAGAAAATCTCGTTCCAGCCCATGACAAAAAAGGAGTCGAGAATTTCATTATAATTAGGTAGGCATCTGTAGTTTCCTCTGGTGTCGGTTAACAATGAAGCCCCGTGTCCTATTATTACCATCCTTTTCATTTCCTCTGCTCTACTTTCAACAATCCTCTGGTCCCTTTCTAAGTGACAAGTTACGTGACCGCAAAATGAATCTGGAAAAGTGGGCATTATTAGATCATTTTCGTTGATGAACTAGTTTAATAGCATTTCTTCTTCTGACTTGCAATTCGGCTTCCGTTCATTTCCAGGAGGAGATTGTATTGAAATGAAATGCAGTAACTTGCAAATATCTGTTTTTCCTGTGAGTTGCCAACTAAATAATATCCTTAGGCAAATTCAAACAAATCTCTCTAAATAGGCTTTCCTATTGGTATCGAAAGCAAAAAACTACTTATCTTCGCCAGTGGAACCACTGTATTCGAATAATGATTTTACTTAGTTTCCAGAAGGAAACCTGAAATTGAATAGTATGATGATACACGGGTCACATCAGCATCACGAAAACATTCTTTCCATCACATCAGGAGCTAAATGGTCCTAAAAAAACTTGGTCCCGTGATGCTCATTCAATTTCATTCCACTACATTGAGCAGAGTCAAGAAATGTTTCACCTGTGGGGTAAGCATACCCAGGTAACGAAAACTTGAGTGAAATAGAAAACGAATCATGTAGGAAGCGCGATGCTTCTCAGCCGAAGGGCAGGAATACTCTTGAGTGTACTGTAGCATATATATGCATTCATGCCTTTTGGGAATAAGAAGAGATACGATAAAGTAGCAGAGAAAAAGAGAAAACATTAGCTATTCAATGGCAGGCCCTTCGCCCTTTCGTTGTGTTTCTTGCCGACTTCCTTCGCCAGTTTATGTTACAGTTGAAAGGTAGAATAAGGAATACTGGCATCAAAGAAACAGCGAACTCTCTGCTTAAACTGAGCTGCGTGCGTTGCTTTCTTATTTGATAGTGTAATATGCAAATCTAAATGGGCGCCACAGGAAAAACGTTATGCACAAATGGAAATGATAGCTTCTTCAAACTGGCCATTCACCATTTTCCCGTTCTGATCATTGGACAGTCTACAGTGTACATGTAATTTCAATATGTCGAATTAAAGCCAGCTCAACACTACTCATATTTAACTTTATTGAATCTTTAGTGTCAGAAACAACAGTGATAGTTTTGATTAAAGGCATTAGTTACAAATTACAGCTGAAATTTAAGAGTGACAGTCGGCCTGTTTGAGCTGAGCTGTGCAAGTATTTAATAAAATTCTTTCTTACGAATACAAATTAAAGCCAAACTGTACACAATGTGCAGATTGTTTGGTTCTGTAAATAATGATAAAACAGATTTTGAGATTTTCCTGGAATCTACGCATACAAAAATAACCACAAAAAGGATTATGTATTATGTGCTTCATTAATGCATGTAGGCTAATTTTCGAAGCATACAAACGTCGAGGGCTGAACGTTGGAGCCAACCCTTAAAAGCTTATCGGCGTTTGCCTGTAGGCTCGCCAAAAATTTACTGAAACTTAATACCACTGCACTATCCTATCCAGCCAGTCGCATTTTGCTACATTCTTCCTCTTATCCTGAATTCTATTATCCTGTGTAATGGGAAAGGATTAACCAAATTTTTCCATGATCTCGCATTGTTTATTTGCACGCTAACTTTCGTATGGAGATTAAATAACGCAATGATATGTCAGATAGCAAGAGAACGGGCTTCCGGGCAAGGTTAGATTTCACCAGAATGATTGAATAATTTTGCTAAAAACTTATAGCAAAGCTGGAGAAAGATGCAAAAGGGGACCAATTTCCAAATAAAAATAGAAATAATAAGGAAAGTGAGAAAAGCGTCATGAAATAATTTCTCCTGAAAATGGGATTATATCGTCGTTTATTGTTAAATCTCAACTTTTAGCTATAAACCAAGCTTCCCTGTGATGTGTAAAAGTCGATGACTAAATGCCATTTATAATTGCTATCATTTCTACGTTTTCAAAAGTAAATAACGATTCTTTTATTCATAATAATCTGTGTTTTTTTTTAAAAAAAGTGGCCAACTTTAGAAAATCCGTATATTTTACGGAGGACACCTTTCCTCAAACCTCCTTAGTATAAGTTACCATGCATTACCGTCCTTTCGGAATCCTTTCGTCTCGCTGCAATTTGTTCACTCTAAACCAGATTTTTTTGCCTGTGTGCGAGCTTCTGTTTTATTATTTTATAGCTTTCTCGTTTGTTTTACTTGTTGTTGTTATTTCATTTTGGCTCTTAGTCAAGTCAACCCGTTTTTATTTTTAATCTCAGAGCAGCCTTTTTCTTTCCTGTTAGCGCAGCACAAAGCAGAACTAAAATCTGAAGCAAAGTCACAAAAGGCATGGTCGTTTCCTTACGACTGTGTTACTCAACGAGACATTTTTCTCGTGGTAGTTTTCTCTTGTTATTATTACCACTTCGTCTTTCTTGGTCTCTTAAAGCTTTGTGGGATAAGTGCTTCAGTGTACATATTTTGTGTGTTATGTAAAAGAAAGAATGTAAATTGTGACGCTAGAGCTGAAAAACGTCTCATTCCATTCCAAGATAACACTAAAATTTTCTCCTTCCATTCTTTTTTGAAAGCGGAAACACCATTGTGTGCAATATGGTTTTAGAGCAGGTTTTGGAAACACTAGTCGGCAGTAAATTTCAAGACACACAACACAATTGAAATAGGCTACCTCACTTTTTTCCTCCTAGCACAACTACGGGATATCTAGAAAGAAGTCACGCTGCAGACCTTGCAAACACATAAAAGGCTTTCAGTTACAGTCTATATGAATTACAACCAACCGCTGGTTACAACTTACGAACAAACTATCTACAGAGGACAGAGAGCAGTGAATGCAAATACACATCCGCATTTTCATCTTTCTGAGAACATTTGTTTCTTGGAGCCACCTCTTCCTTTTCCACAAAAGCTAAAAATGACATTGTGCTTGTTAAAAGAACAACTTGCAAGTGAAGAATTCTTCAAGTTGCAAGACAAATAGCGCAGTCATTCTAGTTGAGCTTTTTAAAGCATAACAAACATTGCAGTACGATTTTTATTTTGAATTTTAGTCCTCGGTCGCAGCAACAGGGAACAAACGGTGCAGCACATTTTATGATCGGGACCAGAGAGCACTAATAATAAAATTCACCACAGTTTGTTCCCATATGGAAAACTAATGAAAATGAGCTAGAAAAATGCATAGTACTTTCATGTATGTATGCTCAATCTGTTAGACATCCAGAAGTTACTTTTTAAACCGGTAAAAGCATATGTAATAATAGTATGGCCCACCAATCAGAGAAAACCTGCCGGCTGGTGAATTCAACAGAACATAATACCGTTCTTTCACGTCTGTGTTGAAATGTTTTGGGGTTTCTGCTGGATAATAATCAGGGATATGCCGGCACAAACTAGTTTACCAAACTATGATTGCAATTTCTTACAGCTCTTGCTCTATGTATCAGTCCATAGTTTTCTGCCAGTATTTAATTTACTGAGATATGGCACACAAGAAAATATTAAGTGGTAGTCTAATGAAAATCGAGACACGACTCACGACACGGACAACCCATTTCTCACAGAGCATTTCTTATGCGCATTTCATGCCACCAAGAAGAAGAGCAAATTTATGGCAAAAAAATGAAGCGAGGAATGTATCACTTGAAGAATGAATTTCGCAATTCAATTAAAGCCTAAATGCTTTGATTGACTTTTGGCTCTTTGCAGGAATTCAAAACTACAAACGGATGCACATAAATTTTACGGAAGACGGAAACTGAAACTGCGATGTAAAGAAGGAAGAAGAAATTTCTTCTGTGTTTGTTACTGATTAATGAAATAATGCTTTATGTGCACGCAATCCTTCTGCACAAATGCACTCAGACAATGAAATGCAGTTAGTTATATACATAACACGCAAAAAACTTCGTATCTCGTAATTCAGAAAATGTAAAACGGGGTGAATCGAGTGTAAGTACACAAGATTAGTGGGTATAAATGAAAGCGGAGGAAAAACGTAATACTTGTTCTTCCTTCGTTTCAGTTCATTCAATTATTGATTATTTCGAGATATTAACAACATCATTCATCTCATACTCACCACTTCACTACAACATGCAACTTGCAATAAAGTGCATAACATAACGTCCTACATTTTAAAGATATAATTGTTAAGTGGTACTGGTGGTATTAAAGCGTTATATAAAAAATTCGTGGTGAAAAAATTTGATTGAGAAAATAATTGCTTTTGTTTTAACAAAAACCGTTTTGTAAGGTTTTGGTCAAACATTTCCCAATGCCAGAAGCCATTTTCCTTTTTAAAATTTTAGTCCGTAATGTAATCAGTTTTGGTTTCCCGTTTTCAAAAGAATTCTTTGAATTACCAATGTGAAAAATTTATGTGCAGCAGCGGCGGCTGGAAAGAAGAAAAGAATTTTCCGGTGCTTTTATTGCGGAAATGTGTGATTATTTGATCAACAAGTTTAAATGGAAATAGAAAAAAAATCAAAAGATTGACTAGAAAAGCACGTGCATAACATTTGGCAAAGGAAAAAACTAGAGAAAAATCATTTAAATCCGAAACAGCTTTTTCAATTCATGCTAGGAAATGTTGGCTACCACAAAAACCACAGCCACACAGCAGCAATCTTTTTCGCAACTCAAGGGTGCACACTGCTGTAGTGCCACTTCGTGTACAGATCCGATGCTGCTACTTTTTAGAGCAGAATGTACATATCGCAATTTACAGAAAGGCAGGCTTGCGTTTAGTTAACACAATTTTCTTCCAGATGAAAGACTCAATGAGATGCATTACTTAGAACTAACGGGTGGAACTTGAAAATGTTACGTAGGTACACAGTTTGTGCATTTCCGAAATGCTCACTTATTGTCATTGTAAAGTTTTCGTACACTTGGACCACATGACTTATTGCATTGTTTCACTTTCTTTCTTTTACATAGTTGCACATGGCTCCAAAGAATGATTTTCAAAGGGAGACTATCCTCGTTTATTTTCCTTTGCATTTAAGAGCAATTTTGGTAACTTTTGAAAAGCTGCATACCCAATTCACTTTGTACTCGTTTTTTTGTTGGTACATCGGTCTAAATAAATAAATAAGCATGTGTTCTATTTTTCGATTGTGCACAGTGCACAAAGTCGTCTGCATCATATCGTGTTCCTTCTTAAGCAGGCGGCAACGGCACGCGGTACAAAACAAAAAGACGCTTTATTTAAATATACTCCTCTAGGAAAACATAACAAGAGGGGAAGAGACTAGGGGTTTCAAAAGTACAAAAATATTTGTATTCATAACTCTTCCAGTTCAAAGTCCTTGATGTGGGTGCTGTTTTAATTTTTGTTATCTTCCGCCTTCTTTCTTACCATTTGTGTAATTTTCCCTTTGTATGCATAAGTTGCGGTGAATGTGCCATATGGCGGTTGAAGGTACCTAAGGAGGAGACGAAAAGCCCACGCTATAAGATGGAAATAATAAGATCTTTTTCGTGAGATACTCCAAGAGATTGGAGTCGTTTTGTTCCACGACAGAAGTATTATTATTGTTATTATTATCTTTTCTATCAAGGTAAGTTCCTTTTCTTGCTGGTTACGTTGATTCAATTCTCTAAGCACATTATCATACTTTGGAAGAAGAATAAGTGGAGAATTGCTCTTTTTCTCCTTTCTCTCTCGCTTCCTTCCGCTTCTCCTGTCCTTGATGTTTGCTTCCTGCGAAATGTAAACTTTGCTTTTTAAGATATTCAAGGCAAGTTTTTTGACGATGATACAATACAAGCTTGTTGTAACTTTTAGTAAACAAACTTAAAAGTTGCACGCACTCTTGTTGTTTAGTTGTGCGAGTAAGGAGAAAACAAAAGGCTCTAGACAAAGCTCACGTCACTGCATCTTTCATCCTTTTCCAGTTAGCTGAACCATCCAAATTGTGTGCAAAGTGTAGTCTAGGAATCGAATAACAAACTTGATTGCACGTAGTTCTCTAAGTTTCTTGTAAGAAGCCGTACATCCGCATCCTGGACAAAACTCTTATTCGTCTTCACACGTAAGCACGCACCCTAAACAAATGTTCTCAAGTTTTTTCTTCGAACAGTCATGCTTGTCAGTATTACTTTAACTTTTCAAAAAGGATCACCGATGTGTGCATTTAATAAGTACAAGGACATCATCTTGAAATGCGCATTGTACTTTCATTTTCATCTTTATGTACGATTACTTAGGGTCGTTTTTACTTTCTTCAGAACTAAATTGTATATACAATGTAATTTAATGATCCCTATTAATTCTGCAATTTACTCATTTTTAAAATGAAAGTTGAATACTAGGAGTTTGTTAGAAATGAAAAGTTTATTTTAGCCGATATTTTATTCCGTTCTATGATCCTTAAATGCTTAAGTATGAAGTTTTCTTTGTCGAAATTTAATGCAACAGTTTAAATGCAATTTCAAATTAAAAACTTAGCAAAAGTACTGTAAAAGGACTCAAACTATTATTATAAGAAAGCACATTTACCAAAAAGTTCGTTCTGATTTTGAAAACCGGGGTTAATAAATAATCTACATAGTGGATGGTTTCCACATTTCCGCTTCGATCCCCCATCTTGACGACATGAAATGAAACATTTATGATATTAATATTAGAATTGATCAAAAAAATCAAAGTATTCAGATACACAATCCAAAGGTCCTTTGTGATATTGAGCGGAACAAAAAGTTAAATTGAAGGTTTTGTTTTATTAAAGCGGAGGGCAATATTTTTTGCAACCAAGAATGACAGATGGTTGGCGAAGGCACCCCACGAAGATCCATAGGATCAAAATTCCTTGCACACAACTCAATCTTGAAAATGATAAAACGTATTGATTTCTACATTCTGCAAAAGTGCCACTCACACTCGTGATTCATGACTCGTGAGTATTGAGGAGGAAGGGAAACTTTCTTGTTAAGGTCGTAAGATTTAGTTCTGTCAACCCTATGAATCGAACAAGCGGTAATGAATAGAAGTGTATATGAAAAATGAAGATGAAGATAATTTTTCATTACAGCATGATGCCACTGCCTCTTCCTTTTGATGCACTAATATTTCTTCCCTGTTTCATTTTCTCTTTGGCTGTCATACATGTAATCTCGTTGTGATTGTGACGCTGTCGTGCACACAAAAACAACAGTCTTTTACCAACACTGATGGATTTATTGTAATTTTACTTGTCTATCAATATAAGATAGGATATTCCAATCAATGGAAACTTATAATGCTTTGTATACTGTATACACACTTACAGCTTTGTCTACTTTTCCTGTAAATCATACTAGAAACTATACAAGTAACAGCAAATAAAACACCACTCCAAAGTCTTTTATTAAATAGAAATGGGTTCAGAAAATTCTGTCGTGATGAATGAAAAAAGCATTGTGAAGTAGTTTATTTATGTCCATTCATCAGTCAGTCGAGCTGTCAAGTCATCACCAGTTGCTTTACAAAATCAAACCCGCCCTTTTCTTTTTCACACGTTAAGCAATTTCTCAGTCTTGCTTGCAAAACGTTATGCATACACTACTCAGGTGCCTATCGAAATTTGCCAGGGAATGCCAAATAGGTAAGTAGGTGTTAGAGCATGTAATAGCAACAATAATAATGACAAAAGTAACTTGCCAAAATTTACTTCATTATTTAGTGTGAATTGTTAAGCGAGACTAAAAAAGTTTTCTAGTGAAAGAATGATGAGTGATTTTGACACTTGCTGGCACAAAAGATCTCCCAGTAGTATCAACTATAATAGTGTCCTGGGATAAATGAAGAAGAAAGAAAACCTCTTTTCACAGATTTTCTCACTCACTTGTACTGCGACGTCATTATCATCATAAAATGAGGGTGAGTGACTGAGAATGAGTGAGAGAGTTAAAAGATAAGATACTAATCATCATCATTACTAGCATCAAGTAGTAAAAATTTTGCTCATTTCTCAGTTTCGCTGCGTAAAGTTTTACTTCGTGGCATGGTCTAGTTGCAACTGTATAAATGTCTGATATTACGTTTAAATGATGCGGATGAGTGTGACTGATGGAAATAGTTTAGTCGAAAGGTGTGGCTTGCTTTTGGCTTGTCGAGTCTTCACGGGCTTACTGACATTTCCTCTGTATACGTTTATGGAGATAACGATATGAAGTTGTAGCGTGCAATTCATCTAGGGAAACGTCGTCAACTTTGAAAGGAACAGTAGAATAAAGAGCGTTGCTATTTTATAAAATAGAGTCAGTGTTTCCTTACTTTCACGAAATATCAACTTTTCACTATCATAAATAGAAAAGAACTAAAAAATGAATTTCTCCACGGTAAGAGAACCATGCGTTAACCGGAGATGAACATGTCACCCTTTGCTTAGTGTGCCTCACTCATATTAACAGGAAAAAGATATGTTTTGCTCTGAAAAGGAAGACAAGAAAAAGGGGGAAAGAAAGAAGATGAGTTCATTTTAATTCCACCTTCGAATGTCTAAATGGAATATAAATTCTAAAGAAATCCTGAAGACACCGGTTCGTTGAGCTTTTTTAAAGCTCACACTTTAAAAGAAAGGCACATATGTATGAACTATGATCACACGGAAAAAGATTGTGTGTGTACGAGTTGTTACAACTTTAAACGCAAAACATTATGTGAAAAGCACACTGAAGGCTGAAACCATTGCAACTTTTTACGCTTACATTGTGATACGCACTGGTAATAATGGTATTCATAGAAGAAGACGGAGCACCAAACTGCGTATATTCATTTGGTATTTGCGGAAGGAATGTGCTTCAGTGTACCTCTAGTTTCACTCATTTCTCTGGCAAGAAATCTGTCATTGTCTTCACGAGTTCAGTTCCATTTTCCCAGTTTGTCAACGTCTCTTCACGTTTCCCACAGATAAGTTGAGTGAAGCAAGCATCCAACGAGGCAGCCTAAAAAGCACGCAGGGAGCAGAAAGAGAAATGATAGAAGAGACGAAGAAAATATTTGAGTGAGCAGGAGAACTCTCCTTTTTATTTCCTTTTCCCTTCCTCTTCCTCAAATTCAACTTTGAATGCTACGTTATATATTATCTTGTTCACTTTTCCCTGATAGAAACGATGAAATTCTTCTTGTTGCTCCTTGAAAGCATTGTTTGTTATAGAAAGGCTGAATGGAAACGAAAGGGCATCACATCTTTGCTCTCACTTCCTTCTCTCTGCCATCTTAAAGATGTATGACGCCATCTCTTCTGCTAATGTTATATAAGTGAAACGTAGATATATACCTGTTGTGGCCCATGATAAGCACACGCACAACTCATCCTCGATCTTCACTGTCTGCATACGCTACTCGACCTGACTGTCTGGTTTGTTTCATTCTGCCGTCCATCTGTGCTGGTCCTATGGTGGTTGACTTTTTCCATCTCCATTTCTTTTCGTTTATATCGTGGAGTGTTCTATTCCGAAAAGGAAAGTTGAATTACGCTCTGGAAAACTCAACTCGATTCTGCTTGCATTTTCTCCCCGAAGCAAAAGCATTCAGCGAGGCGAAGTCAAGTTCTAGGTTCCCCTTTTCTCATTTCATCTTCAGTCATCTTCTCAACCACTCATCCATGTGTGTTAAGAATATCTTCTCACACTCACTCGCGACTGTCTTATAATAATCCTTGTGCCCAAACAAGCAATTTCACCGGGAGCAGAAGTGAGCGATGAAGGATGATGATGCTGTTGATACGAGTGAGCCCAAGAAGTCAAAATGAAAATCACAGAAAAATCCTTTTTGTCTTGCCTTTGACTTGTCTATAAAAGGGTGCATTTGATGACTTGCTCTATACACTATTGTTTTGCCAATATGAATCCTTCTGCGTTGTTGCATTGGGCTTCTTGAGATTGCATTACGCATTTTCTTCCAACATTTCTCGTTTCTCTTGAATTATCTTGTATATTCAAGATTGCCCTGTGTGCATAGCTGATAGGTAAGATTTTGATTTTCTTTTCTTCGTTGAAGTGTTGTGTAAGCAAAGCTTTGTGGTTTGACTGATGATAAGAGGCTGCGACATGATAATGCTTTGAAAAATTGAGACTTGACAATTACGAAAAATTGAGGAAAATAAAAGAAAGGAAGAGAAAAGAAAGAAAGGGTGTTTTGAATTGAAAAGAGAGCCACGGGGAAATTAAACAAAACTAAATTCGAGTGAAAATCTACCACAAAAGCCTTAAGAAAATCATCCATAGGGATATAGTTTTCCTACTTCGACTGTAGGTTTTGAGAATGAGAAAAAATGTTTATTGAAGTGCAATCGTAATGACTCCGGAAAAGTATTGTACTTGTTCCTAGATTTTTCACTGCATAACAGTTCTTAATTAGACAGTTTCAGTATCAATTTTCAACTTTGCGAAATATAAAGTACGTACAAGACCGTCTGTGTTTCATAATTTAAAAAAGACCTACATGCTTATTTAAAACTAACGTATTCTATATAAAAACGGCTTGTGACAACTTTCAATTGCTCCAGTATTAGCATTGCTAATGATAACCAACCTAAAATATTTTTCTTCACGTCGTCTGTTTTACTTCATGTCGTAAATAATGAGTTTACAAACTCTTTAATGGCGCTTTGGATTATCGTAATGAACTCTGCCATTCTGAGGAATTCTCACAAATAATCCTATGAAAAAATAAAACCGACAAGTGACTTTTCTTACGGATGCGTGAACCTGAACATAAACCGCAAAACAGCCTAACCAATTGAGCTTCTTCCATTCATTTCTTAGCCCCGAAAATTTCACTTAGATAAATAGAACTGGCAATAAACAGTAGGTCTTGGATTGAGCACTGATAAATTGTTGGAGGCCAACTATTTTGACTTCGTTGCAAACTTGCTATGGAATTTAGATTTAATTCGACGAGGTGCAATTGCACTTTTGTTAGAAACTTATTATCAGAACGAAACTCCAAGACCCATTCAAAGAAGGAATTTGGAAGGACTGTGTTTCATGTCAATGTATGGATATGTATCTTTATGATGTAGTGTGCTTCGTTGAAGAAATGGTCGAGACATCTACAACAATACACACACGTCAGAAGTAATATCATTTTCTTGGTAGAATCTGAAAACGAAAAGTTCTTGACGGTTCTACGTTTTGGGATTGAATGGAATAAAATGAACCTTTTAAACTGCTGGTGCATGAAATCCTGTTAACTCCCTTTTATTTCTATTAATTTACAATGGTTTGGATCAGAAGGGCTGGAAAAGGGGCGAAAAATAAAATGAATGAGAACAAGGGGATTAGTACTTTTCTTTCATTTTCATTTCTTAATAATATTTATTGGGGATTAGGAAGATGATGTATGGTTACTCTTCTTGCACATTTTAGCTAAAGAATGGGTTAAGCAGACCATTTAAAAAATAGGCCACGCAGAGAATCTCCTCTAATGCAAATGATGCCAAAAAGATGCTGTAAAATGCCAATGTGAGTAGAAATTACAGAAGCGTTAGAATTTAGAATTGATTCTGGAGGAAGGAGTGGTGGAGTTTTAAGAAATCCCATTTAGAATTCGTAGACTTCCATTTAAATGAAATGTGTAAGCTGCTGGAGCAATGAATAAGAAAGGCTATTTGCATGCAAATTATTCTAACGAAATCCCACCACTCAAAGTATCTAAGTGAATCAAAACCATTTTATAAGGGTTTTTGATGTGTGTATGTCCTCAGAGAACTGCGCTGTTGGTTCTTTTCTAACTCTTCCCAGCATTGCTTCCAATACAGGAGTAAAAACTATGGGGAAAGGCGGCAGCCCTTTTACTCAAAAACCCTCGCTAAAGGGAAGATAATGCGGAAAAGGAAATTTTGAAATGTGTAGATAAGGGAAGAAAAGCAACTTTTACGACGTTATATGCAATAGCGTTTATGTTTTTTTCATTCTCAGTCACTCAGTCGCATAGCAGATATTTAAGCGTTTCATTTGAAAAGACGTAAAACAGACCCTGTAGTATATGCAGAAAGCAACAAAGGAACAACATATAATTCACAAATAAAATTGAGCTTTACTAAAAATGTACACAAGTATTTATTCATTAATGGACGACCCATAAAAAGACCGGAGCTTTGCACTACTTATTTTAATGACGCTTTTAATGAAGCCAGTAACTTTTGCAAACTGAACAAATAGTACGCATTACATTTTAGGTCGGTACGAGTGTACAAAACAAAGCGTCGACGGAGGCTTACATACGGTTGTCTCTATCATTTATTTTAACTTTTAGAATTATATGCGTGTCTCAGTCATCTGCTTAGAGAATGATGAAAGTCTTTCTTTCCGGAAAGGTTACTTCAATTGGGCCATTAAAATTTTACTATCCGCAGTAAGTTGTCTAATCTTAATGCTATTTTTTGTATTGAATTTTGCTGTCTCAAGTCTTTCCTTTTGAAACCTTTTTAGTCTATGTGATTTAAACCCTTTATTTTCTAGTTCAGAAGGTAGAATTGATGCTGACGTGTGATATTAGAGTGTTTAATTACCCATAAGCTCTCCAAGTTTCTTCATTTGCTTAGTGATTGCCTAAATGAAACCAAAACGAATTGCAACTGACGCACAAAGAGCAAGAGTCTAAAAGCTAGTCGTGAAATTTTGTCAGACATCCAGTCACTAATTAGCCGAAGACGGCACGTGCAAACCCATCTCGATTTATAGTGGATACAGTGTCTAGTGTTTCTCTAAATATAAAAACTCAACTACACTACACCTACACATCGTATATTATTTTGATTACTACGTTGGATATACTCTGCTCTCAGCTTAATCGGCAGCTTTGTTGAATTTTTCCCTTGAGAAATGATGAGTGACTTCGTACCGTCACTACAGTGTAGTAGTGAAAGGCAAGAGTACAAAGATGGGAGAAAAAGAAAGAAAAGAGCGCATTTAATCTGACTGATCTATCCACATCCACTTTCTTCTGCCAGTATTTTCTTCTCAATTCTAAGAAGAGAGGAAGGAGAAACGATCAGTTTTAGATATACAAGTAGCTGGTTAACAAGTTCCTTCTCGTTCATTTACTCTCCTCGAAGAAACTTGACTTTTGTTCGTGCTCGCTCACTTTTGGAATAGAAAAAACAACTCGGAGACGGAAGCGGTTTCGCTTACAGAAGGCGGTACTGCGCTCCCTTAATTCAAGTTGTTATTAAGTAGATAAAAGGAAGCTGTGCGGTTTTATTGTACATGTCCGTTTTGTATTAATTTGTAATGGAGAATACCAAAGCCGATATTTCTGCTTAAAACGCAAGTTCTGTACTTTTCCTCGTGATATAATTTTATGAGTAGCTTTGCTGTGAAATTGCTGGTATAAGAATTCCAATAATAAATCGTAGACTGCGATATATGTACATTATCATGTACGTCTTTTAGATTTATTGAAGCATAAGAAACTTCAACTCGTAAAGGATGGTTGCTGGTCACCCAAAAGACAGATAAATGTATGGTATGATTTCGTCGAAACTAAAATGAAATCAAATGCCCGGCTACTTAATCTACGAAAAAAGAAAGCAAGTGAATCGTTTGGTCGTACAAATAGTTGATGGGGTATAGGAAAGTGAAAAGATCTAAAAATCACAAACAGCTTACAAGTGTCCCAATGTGCCACCAGTTGTGCGTATAAAGGTATACATAATCTGCTATGGGTACTGAATGGATCTGTATTGGTTCAAAAAATGGAAGACATGCGATACTTGAAAAGAAAAAAAAGACGAAGAAAGCGATCACCGGAAAATGCCTCTTAGTCTCCATTACTCAAGGGCTCGATGTGGCTTTCTTTCACACTGACAGTTTTCGAAGTATTGAGAAAGTGTGACCGACCCCATGCACACGCACATTCCACCACCACCACTCTCACAAAACCACTTCTCTCGATTTTGTTGTCTTTTTTCTTTTGCACCGAAAAAGCTTAGATGTGGCAGCACAGCACATAATACACTTTACTGAAAAATGCAGCAGCTTTTGTCGCAAGAAAAGCGCATCAATATCAATGTAGCTTGATAAAGTATCTTCAAAAAGCATCAAAGCAAACGAAAGAAGACATCTCCAGCAATACAAAATAATCCTTCTGAAAGGAGAAGACTTGCCCTAATGTAATATGTCACAAGAAAAATGGTTTGACGATCGTATTTCCCCTACCGCGTTTCTCGTTCTGGATACCTTTTTCACTGGTGGCTGCCACATGCATAAAACGGACCACGCAGTCACTCCGCTTGTGATCATAAACCTGATCAAAAGATTTTGACTTTTCTCCTTTTAATAGCCAACCATTCAGAAAAATATGAGGTAGCTTGACTTTATTGCTGAAACTTTTTCAGTCTCCGATGTGTAAAGCCTGTCTTCTTTACAACAGAGACATTTCAACTAAATAAAAACCTGCTCCATGATCCGTGGTCACGGTGGTATTTAAAACGACTATGAATAGGCTGCACGCAAATATTATAGTAAATCCTGTTAGAAATCAGTGCTGTCGTTGTTTAGAATATTTAGCGTGCAAGAGTCCCGAGAAAGTGGTAGTAAAATGAGCAGTATATTTTCAGCACTTATCTGTGTCACTCGGTATGATATATGGACGATGGACAGTTGGAAGAAAATTTTAATGGTTGTTCCCTGTACCTAGAAACCTTTTGCATTCAGGTCGATGCTAGGAGCCAGCAAATAAATGGGAAAAGGAGAAAACGTTAAAGAAGAAATATTTTCATCGGATTTGACAATTCACACCAAGTCCGTTATAGGTACATATAAAAAGGGCAACAGTAAAGTCCATGATTTTTCGTCTGCGGCAAGAACTACGGAGAAACTATGTGGGTCCTTTTCTTGAACTAGTTTGTGGGACCTCCTTTTGTGATCGTAGTAGGTTTCTGCAACAAGAATGCACAAGGTTCGACAAAACTCTTCCAACTGCTCTCTTTTTCCCTATTTCGTTTTAAAAATCGATTCTTGCAACACAACAGTTTTCAGCCCTCAAAGTTCAATAGATTACTTTTCCCTTTGTGGTACTTGAACAATATTACTGTTGGACCACAGTTTTATTGAAAAAGAAGAGAATAGATTTTTTTTGTAGCCAAGCCTGCTAGTAAATATTATGTGCATCTCCTTCCTTCCTTCCTTCTTCCTTATTTTCCCTTAAGTAGGCCTGGCTTGTTAAACTGTTAGATGACTACACATTTTACTGATGATAATGATGGCTGATCTTATTACGGAGTTCTAGCGGATACATAAACTACAGTCTCCAATAAAGTAGCGGAGCGGAGGAGAGCGGAGCAGGGATCGAGTTAGTGGAGCTGGGAGGAACCGCGGCAACAACGCATTTTTTCCAGTAAGGGTGATTAAATGTCAAGCCAATTTCGTTGGGGCATGAATTAATGTCTCCTAAAAAAGCCTGCCTAAAATTGCACGGTGACCGACTAAAAGAAATAAGCATTATGATACCATTTTAGAAGCGGTGTATATTTCGGGAAAAGTAAGCAAAGGAGAGAGGAAGGGCGAAACTATTACTTCTATAAAATTGATGATAGTTTATTTCTTTTCGTCTTCCTACTTTTTACGGCTACTGAAGTATCACTATCATTTATACAACTTTCACTTGTTTTCCCGGTATTACTAATATTTGTGGTTTTTGGAGCTCGTGTCTTTATCTTGGCACTGCACCAGTGGATGAGAGAGAGAACATTGTAGGTACTTATAGCACTTTTGCTACCTAGAATAACAAAAGTTTCAAAGTAAGGCTTGATGCACGCTACGTTGAGTAAGTAAGTGAAATGTCGTTGCTTGGCTTGGTCGACCCAGATATGTGTTTAAGTTGGATTTATTTTCATGAGGACAGTGTAACTCATTTGAGCAAATGTTAGCCATTTTTTATTTCTTTTTTATTTTCTCCTGTCAGTGATATGTCCATCCTTTCCTTTGCAAGAGTAAGCAGTAGCAAGGAAGACAATGAGATTTTTCCTCATTTCGCGCGTCACCAACAATCGCACTTAGTGGACTTCTATAGGACTTAATGCTTTGTTGATGGCGACACACGATGTGCAAAGAAAAAATATGCAAAAGTTTGATCGTCTTTTATTTTCATGCGAACCAGCAAAGGGATAAATTAGAAATCATGCATGGTTGCTCTTGCTTTTCTGTGTTTCCCAATAGTTTGCGGTTTATTTGAATCACAAGAGTCGTGTGACCGTACATTTCACTACTCTTGTGTGATTCCTGCTGTGTGAACAAATTGTTTCTGCCAAAACGGACGTCGAGGATTTAATCTCGAGACTGGTAATAAATTATCCTGAAAGCTTCCATTTTTGCCAAAACTCCGAAGGCAATTTTGGTCATACATTGAGTGCAATTATTTTCTTGGGCAACTGCCAGTTAAACTAGTTGATTTTACCAATGTTTGATGATACTAATGAATTGAATTGATACTCTGAACTGACGAGCTTTATTTTTGGATCAAACAGAAAGTAGGTAAATTGACTTGATTCATACAAAAAGCGCAGGAGCACAGGAACAAAGAAAAAAGTTTTCTTGTGCACTGGATCGGTTATGTTTACACAGATTGATTTTGAGTAAACGTTGTAAAGCAAATAATGCTAAGCCATCTACTTTTAACAACACGCATAAACTTTTTGTTTGCTAGACTATTTTAGAATTTCGTCATTCTCAATCTGTGATCTTTGAAGAATAAAAAGGTAGCTTTCACAATCTCTGAGAAAAAGAAAAGGAAATGAAAAGATTCCGGAAGTATATATAAAACAGACAAAAGTTGAAGATGGAGCGGTACACATTACAAAAAAGGCTAAACAAGTTGAATAGACGAGTACAGACGGAATCTACTGGTCTATTTACAACAAAGCCCTTTGAAGGTCCCTCTTTTAAGTTGCACTGTTAACTGTGAATCGTTAGAGCTTCATTCTTATGTGTTTATTCACAGTTTTTACTCTTTCTGTGAGTCTGTTCCTTGTGTGCTTACGTATTCCTATTTATAAAATGACACTTTGCTTTCACCATCCTGTGTGATATGAGTATCGGCGTATACATATTCCTTGAAAGTTACTCCTTTTCTTATTCACTCTTTCCAGTTCAATATCCGGAAGGCTTTTTACTCCTTTTTCACAAAAAGATGAATCGACAGTGCACTCAAAAGTGAAACTTTTTCACGAGATGTACAAAGAAGAACATATTATTCTCCTTTGCCCTTTTCCTTTACTAGTCCCATGTTTTTCTCAACTTGTAATAAATATATTAGCCTTTTCCTGATCTCGTTTCATCTTTATATTTCTTCATTGGTTGCTCCCTTTTTATGTCGTGTTCTGCTTTCCACCGATAATATGAAAGTAGTGCTATGGGAAATATTGAAGTAGATGATGACGATGGCAGTTGAGAATATGATGCGGTTTGAATTCTTTTATAAAGCAAAAAGAAGACATACTTCTCAGGAAGAGTGGAAAAAAAAGAAGAGACGTGTTGTAAAAAGTGTCCTTTGCTCCATTTCATGATGAAGCTTTACTGTCTACAAGATCCTCTGTGAACCGTGCCAAAGCAATGAAATCACCGGGCCAAAAATCTTGTTTCAAATTGTCATCATGAGTTCACCACTCTCACACAACACTCAACAGAGTATAAAGTGCCTCCTTTATACTTCGAAGAATACTGCGTCTAAGAATACGAAGAATCTATGAAACTCTTTTATTTAAGTGCGTTGCTGCCATTTTCCCTTTTTCTTCAAAATGACTAGCTTTTTCATCTACCTTTTACAGAGTTTGCACTAGAGAAAAATATTGAGTGAAAGTGTTCAACAAAAATGGCCTATAATAGATAGCAAACTGTGGAACATCCAGTCTGTCATCTTTTGAAGTAATGCACGATGTTCGTTTGTTGTACTTCGGCAAGAAATCTCATCTTTCGGTTTTGACAGCATTTATGAAAAAGGAAAGAACAAGTACACGGTCGTAAATGATCACCGGAGATGAAATCGGATATTTAAAGAAAATCAAAAATAGAAAAAATGGAACCGCATACAAATAAGCTTTAAAGACCGCTTCTCGACCAAGTTGTATGTGTTTTTTCTTTTCGTTCTCTACCATCTTCCCCGTTTTCGTAGGTAGTGATATGCCAGATCAATCTTTGAATAAAAATCATTAACAATGGATAAAATACGTGCATTGAACAAAGGACAGGAAACAATGTGTACGCTAAGATAATACACAGACACATTTTTTAACTCGTGTGCAAGATCTTTGATTTAGAAAATATCTGCGGATCTATGAAATAAGCACTTTTGTTTACGGTTACAGAGATTATACCAGTAGTACATACACAATATACAGCTGTATGTAAGTCACATATATATTTAAGTTTTGCCTACACGCGTATTAGCGTTTTAAACCAATTCTTCGATCAACGAAACTTTCCTGTTACATGAGTTACAAAAGCTTTGGCATTGCGTTCTACACTTGAGTATTAATAAATGGCGAGGCAGTAAAATTGAAACATAACTATAATCGTAAAGAATAATAATCGTAGAATTTCATTTCTGCATCTGCAACTTTCCCTCTACGCTTTCTCCTTTTCTCGTTTAATGCTTCATATATTATGTATCACTGTAACATTTCTAATGGAGGAATGCATAATAAAGATTTTCTCAATTCCCGATAATGAACTTTCCTTTGCACAACTCTTGTTGACTTGCCTGAAGGTCTCTTATTAGGTGCACTATTAGTGAACAAGATGACAAACAGCATCAGAGTTGGGACGCGAAAGACATTCCTAGCCCGCGTTCCAACCGTAACTTTTTACTTCAATGAAATCGTCATCTTAATTTTCCTGTGTCTCCTTTTTCCATTGCTTTGTGATACTACCAAGTTTGCAATAATGTTTTTCAATGAACTAAAAATACTGTGCTCTTCTACACAATAATAATAATAATATCTGTAATAGTAAATTTCCAACGTAAAGGAAATTACATTACGGAATATTTTCAATCAGAAAATCCAATTTTGCAATACAGTTTTTGAATATGTAAGTATCTAGTCAACGTTAAAAGGATTCTCCTTCAGTATCGTGAAACTTGACGAACTTCCCATCAACCTTTCCATTGAGTAGTAAAGTAAGTATGCAATTGGTGGATAAAACATGGTGAATGATGCATAACAGGAAACAGTTCTGTAAAAAGGCAACAAAAATCTTGTGAACTTCTTCATGCTAATGATTGTCTAGGGGCTTTGGTTTATGCCATATTGCTCGCTGAGTTCACTCAGCTCCATGACTGAGAATTGAGGCTTGAAAGTTAATGAATTTACAATGAAGCATACGATTTCTGCATTGTTGCCAAACACAATATCAGTGCCAGTATCGTTATTATTATCGCTGTGTTTACACATTGGGATGTCAAACGAGCATAGCCCCAAGCAAAAACACGCCGACCATATACATATGCATTGCCTCTATTATGTAACGATATTAATGATACAAAAGATTGACTTTGGGCAATTGAAATTTCATGATTCTTCTCTCTACTTCCACTCAGATCAACCTTTTTAATGGAACGGTGAGAAGGAAAATAAACAAAGGCTCTTACAATTCCGGATTCCATTCAATTTTCCAATTTTCATCATGAACATCGAAGCCGGAGCCCACATCCACCCCGTTCGGAAGCTGCTCTGCCAGTTTCGGGAAATGAAACTCTAAATCTATTATGAAGTTACGTATCGAGTTGGCTGAACTTGTGGACGGGTAATATTTTTTAGTTACCTATGGATGAAAAGTATACAAATTAAGACGAGTAAATACAAAAAACCTCGTGTTTGTCCATTTGTAGAGCATGGTTTACCATCAGTACAGTTTCAAAATTAATGCATTCTGGTTGAAAAATTACATTTTGTACGCTAGAAGTAGAGAAGTAAGGAAGTAAGAGCTAGAGAGGCTTCAACTGAAACACTCACAAAGTAAAAAAAAACTTGGCTTAGGGCTGAAAGTTAGGTATGTTGAAAAAGGAAATAAAATATTAAGATTTACTCCACACAGTAAAACATATCATGTATAACCATAGCGTACCTCCCCTTATGAATATATAAGTACCGCAGTACACAGAACAATGGAAATAAAAACGCATTAGAATGGGACGGAGCTAAACAATTTTTATAGAAACATGTTACTGGAGGAATTATTTTTGCGCATTAACTGTGGTAAATTTTTATGGAATGTTAGTGGTCGTGAAGAAGTTGATATATTGCTTGACTGGTGTGATACTCAGTAATTCAGCAGCGCTCTACTGAATACGAAGAAAGTAAAAATAAAAAACAACTTCACACTGGTAAGAATTTAAGCTCATTCACATCTACTCCCTCAGCCAACCCACTTCATTCTTTTCAAGTTCCTCTTCACTTCGCTTCACAATCGCATTTTTATTCCTTAATAGCATTTTTCTTTATCTGTCAGCGGCCCTTGTTTTGTGGCAAGTTAATGTGAGGTCAAGCTGTGAGCTTTCCCACGACAAACCAACACTTTTCTCCTGTGGTATCAAAGCAGGGAAGCAGCTGGAATGGTGAAAACACGAAAGAAAAAATAAATGGAGGAGGAGAAATATGAAAGCCATCATAATATGAAATAATGCGTCGCACATTTATATGCATTGTGTTGGTGTGCACAATGAGAAAAATGATAGCAGCAAAGCATGTAATCAACATGATTACCACGTTTAATTCATCGTCACGGTCTACTTAATTTTGATCTTTCTTTTGACACTCCTCTTTTGTTTTTTCTGTTCATTCGTAGGAAAAAATTCGTTCGTTTCTCTCGCAATATAACGTTTGTACACGTTTGTAGAATTCTCATGCATTTCAGATGAAAACAAAAGTTATTGTACATGCATAATACAGCTGGGGGCTAAACACTTAACATGCTCGTCTGGTTTTCAGAGAAGTGTGTGCTCAAGACTCTGTTACATTTTCTCCTTTGTCTTCCTTTCACTCAAGCACAGCCTTCAAGTGCACTTCCTGTCTTACAGTATGGTTTTGCCCATCCTAGTGCAATGGTTACACAGAAATAGAGTGTATACATTTTACATTATAACAGAGCAAACTAAAATGTTACGTTTCTCCATCCCACTGTCACATTCATAAATCAAACGAGAATTTATGATACATAACCAACATTGCAGCATCCGTTTACTTTTTTCTTTCTTTTTTCTTTCTGCAGACGTTCAGGTGAATTGTTATGCATGTAAGATGCTTTTCCATTTCCTGTATTTTTCTTGACGTAATTTTGGCATTTACTTTTTCAAAACAATTCAAAATTGAGTATGAGCACGTAAAGCAGACTTGTTATCAGATACCACTTCCCCATGTTTAAGATAATGGACACAGAAACTCACCTTCGCTTTCCAGACAACATGAAATAAATATTTGCTCTAAAGCTTAACATGGGTAATCGTATTTTACTCAAAATTATATATTTTTAAATTTATTACTATTACTTTTATTTTTTCCCAATTTTCAAATATAACTAGATCTATGTACTACGAGATAAATGCTTTCCGTGTTTTTCTAACATTTGCGTTGAATTTTAGAAGGATCTTGCACGGGAAAAATTACAGAAGACGAATTAATACCAACCTTATGGACAAGGGGGAAATCAAAATATATAACAGTGAAAACAGTAGTAGAAAGTTGGAGTAGGGGTTAAAATGTAAGCGTTTTATGGAGTTGACAAGTGGAGCGTGCATCTTACCATTTAATGGAGAGGCATCATAATAATCAAGAATCATTAAAGTTGATTTTTCCCGTTCCGGTTAACTGGCCCCATACACTTAACGTTTTTCATTTAATCGAAAAGCAAGATTTTTAAAATGAACAAAGTAACCCTCCTACAAAAATGGATAAGTAAGCGACAAAAGTGTAACCCCTGCTAGCTGTTTGCTTCCCCCGAATAATATTTTTGTTATCTTGATTTCCATCAAATTTCCTTTGTAAAATGGTAGCACGGAAAATGTCTCTTCGCACGGCATATTTCTCTACACAATTCACATTTACGAAAACAGGGTAATAATGGAAAGTGCAGTGTTATTGCTACGGAAGTGCAACGGCAAGTGCATTTCAACAGTGAATGTAAATGAGTGTATGGGAGCGGCAGGCTGCATTACAAAGTATCAGTCTATTTTTTCTGCTAAAATAACTTTTACAGCCATGTTCTTCAAAGTATCTAGTTTCTTCATAAGTTTAATGTGACCGACCGAATTTTCATCCCTTCGGAAGATGAAGATGATGCATCGTATGCAGGCATTCCAGTTTCTTCTTTTTCCATCCTTTGTTCCTTTATGTAAAGTGCATTCGTATCCCCAAATTCAGGCGAGATTCCTCAGAGAATGATTTTAAAAATTTAAGGCTTATCTTTCCTGTGATCCGCAACCATTCGCTGTCTTTACAGTCTTGCTCAGCCGAAACTAGTCTCGCATTCAAAAGAACTGTGGTGGTAAAAAAAAGTTGCTCTTAAAGTTTGAAACTTATGTTGACGATGCTGGCCGTACTCCCCTCATCTTTTTCCATATTCTCAATTTATCGTTACGTTTCAATAAAGCTTTCCCTTCAAATGTACATTCGCATTACTACAAACTTTTCTACTACGACATATTTTCCTCCTAAAACGTTCACCTCCTTTGTAGTTCTCATGAACACTGTATGCAGCTGAAAATAGTCCAAGGGAAACATCTACTTTTTTTCTTTCGGAGTGCTGATGCACTTTTGAATTTTTAAGAAAGTAAATATCCCTTTGGCATGCAAGTGGAAATGAAGTGCTCAGCAATTTAACTCAGTGTATTTCATTGAGTTTGTTTCGTTGCTGCACGTAATGTTCTTAATGTGAAGCAAGTTTGATGGTGCGTCGTCAGTTTGTGGAGCGGGAGTAAAGAATAAACTTCTTTCTCATAACTTCTTCCAGGGCTCGATCTCTACCACTGACTAACTGAATAAACGATGTGGAGTAAAATGAAGAGCTTTCCACTTCCCCACCTTCTCATTCTCATGCTTCAATTTTTGGAAAGTGTTTATATACTTATACTACGCAACGCTACGCTACGCTATTCATTTTCACATTGTGATGGCACTAAATCCAAACATTGTTGTTGGTGTGCGTGCTAACATGTAGCCGAAACTGTTAACTAACTAACAAACTAGTAAAGCTGTCAGTAAAAAATACAAAAATACAGATGCTTTGCATTACCTTAGGGTTCTATGTTTCTTTTATTCACTATACAGGTTTTTTCCCTGACTCAGCCTTAGAAGATCTCTTGCTCTCTCCGTAGAACTGGGAAAAGTGGAAGCCTCAAACTACGAGGAAATGGAGAGAAGAAAACGCCAGGGAATAATATACATATTTGAACACATCACATCATCAAACCGCACACACTATAACCACATGTTAGAGTTCCGAGGCTGTTGTTAGTAACATTGCAGTACAGAAGTAATATAAAAGAAAAATTGATGCAGATATAAATACATTAAGAGTGGCTCTCCGGCGATTCCCAGAATTGTGGAATCTGCTGGAAGCATACTGACGAAGAGTCAGTCGTTGACTTCGAAAAGTATTCGGAGAGAACAAGCGTACCTATTGCATACAATTTTCGACTCGTGATTCTTTTCTCTTATAAATTCTCATCAGTGTTTCAGTTTCACTCGCTGAATGAGGTCTTCTTATAAACGTCTTGCCTTCCAGGTGTCCCACAGGAACATGTGAAACGTGCCCTCACTTACCATCCCAGCCAGCCGTCATTCTTTTTTCACATCACTCACACAACATTTATTTTTCACTGTGAGCTTTCCCTCAAGGCTACGGACCAAGTGGCTCCGTGTGCTTTCTTGCTGATTAAGTAAATAAATGTCTAGATGTACAAGAAACAAGTCAAAGAGAAAGAGAAGACCTCTACAATTAGTCCGTTGAAATTTCTGTAAATAGAAAAGGAAATCAGGGAAAGGGAAATAAAATACCTGGCCAGCATATCTGCAGCTTTTTGTTCATCTCCCGTAATCGGCTGTGCTGTGACGACTATAACTGCGTGTTAACTTTGCCACAACCTTTTCATTTCCCGCTCCTTTTGTACAACTTGTAAAACAAGAAGAAAGAAAGGGGGTAAAAGTTGGGCTAAAGATGACGACTGACAAGAGGAAGCGATATTTTAAAGGAGTGGAGGTGGAGGAGGCTGTCGTGGTGGCGGTGTACTGTGTGGTTGAATGAGATGGCGAAGTAAGGAAAGAGATTTTATTATTTATACTCCCTTCACTCCCTCATAAGCTGCATAATTGAATAAAATAGAGCAGTGGCAGACGCACAAAATCTTAATACATCCACTCACTCACAGTTCATATTAATTTTTCGAAGAAGGGAAAATGTGTAGTTAGTGAATCAGTCAACCTTGTCAAAATAAGTAAACTCAACCACATTGCTTGATGAGATGAGACAAATTTAAATGTATGCAAGCGTCTTTCTCTTTTCCCTCTGCGTGCTTCATACACACTGCCCATTATTTCAGCTTCTGCTCCAGCACGACATAATAATATGATTGTAATATGAATGGTGTAGACAATGCTCCTTTTGTGGAAGACTTGTAAATATGAGTCAAAAGATGAAAACGATGAGGACAGAGCCTGGGTGGAAGATGGCAGATGGAAAAAGCTGGAAATGAAGGAATATTTATCACCATAATAGAATAAAGGCGGTTTCCTTCTCTGCTTCTCCGTCCTCACAATCCCCTATCTCCTTCTTTTTTAACTTGTCTCATTCTCATTTTCCCAATAGTGAAATTATAGATGAATGCTAAAAAGCTTGAAACATGTATGACAGAAAGAGTGAGACAAGCAGGAGACATTACAAAACATATCATAATCATAAAACACTGAACCTTCACTATCTATGTACCATGATCTCTTTCAAAACAGCATAACGGAGAAACAAATCGAGCACCCTCTTCTCTCCTTTTCCTTTCCCACATCCATTGGAATGCGTTTCTCTTCTCTGTTCCACTATCTGTGCTTACTGCCTACTCAAGTCTCTAAAATATGTAAGCACATGTTGGATATTTATGCATACAGTTTCCTCTTCTGACTCGGTTATTTGCCTCCTAATTGTAGAAGTAGGCTCACTAATTGGCTCAAATGCACCGGCAACAAAGGATGAATGCACGCAGAAGTGGAATGAAGGAAATTTAATGCGAAAAGTAAATAAGTCACCAAAATCCAACATCATGTAAACTAACGTTACGTCAGTCATAGTCATAACTAACTTTTCTGTGCTGCACATCACTATAGGCATGCGATGCAGCTTCTCCCTTTCAAATTCATTCCCCGTTTCATTTTATCCTTCATTCGGAAAGCTTTACGTATGAAATGTACATACATCATATTTAATTAAATCTTATGCTTGTTTGTTGTTTGTTAATCAACGTAATTGCTGATCAGCCAATTAAAACTAACGTGAACAAAATCTTCTGACCACTGTAGTTGTACTTAGTTAGCTTTCAAAGTCTGCCAAACCTATTTCACTCAATGAGCACAAAAAGTTTTGCTTTTGAATAACGTAATTGTTGTTTGGTCTGTGGATTCATTTTACTTCAATCCCATGAAAAGCGGAAAGACAGTAAAAAGATAATTACTAAAAATTTCACTGTAATATGCATCGACGCATGCATAGCACAACAAAAAGATACACAAACTCTTTTTTCCTCTTTCATTTTACGGTACTTAAGACGACCACAAATGAATTACGAGTTCACTTATTTCGTTATGCTTTCCCCCTCAAAAATGTTGAGATATTCGGTTCAATTTTAATGTGGAGCGTAAAGAAACTCGTACGCTCGTTATTCTTCTGCCAAGGAAGTAATTTCTTGTTTTTCAACGGAGAATTACAGCACTTTTTTTGGCTACCAGTATCTATTCATCTGCTTTACAATGTGATGGTTTCCTTGATGTGTCTTCTCTTTTAAGTCACTAAAAATTTAAATGAAAAATATGCAACCCTTTTTCTCTAAAGCATTAGTTGAGTAGAATGCATCAAAGAGAAAAAATTACAAGAAAACAGGTTACTACATCGTTACTGTGCAGAGCTTTTACTTGAGTACTTTCAACTAAGGCATTAGATTATAATGCCATACTTCACTGTTACTTTTGCCCTCTTCTCTGCCTAAAATATTTTTAGCTGTATATATTCATTCATGCATGATAATAAGCCAGTGTAAATGAGCCTGCTGATGGTCAGGTCATCAATCATTTTTTACTCGGGAGAGAGGGAGAGAAAAACAGTTGCAAAGGAACAAAAAGTTCTTCTCATTTCTTCCTCTTTCCATCCATCTTCAGGTTCCAGAGAGAAACGGGAGTCATCGTTGAATGAAATGCGCATCCAGTCAAATATTCAATACATTACATTGATTATATGCAAATAACCTGGGAAGAGTAAGAGCAGCGTTTACATCAAGGTTTCGGTTGAGCAGATGCCTCATTCTTTTAGGAAGGATTTTAATAGGAAAAAGGTTTCCTTTTAAGCAAGTAAACTTCCAGCTTGCAGCTTCTTTGTACATTTCGACCTTTCGCACTCAATTCGTCCGTTCAAATTATGATAGGTTAGACCATAATTGTAAAGACAAGCTGTAATGGAACAAGCCATAAGCAACCCTTTTCCACCGAAAAGTTTTATCACTGTCACTGTTTTGTCTATATAGTGCCATGATTATTTTTTATATATACTTGGAAATTAAAAGGAAGACAAAATGGTAAAGCGAATGTAATTATTATTTTCCCTGAGTCATCAAACACAATATATATATATTGCTTTTTCTTGCCATTGGAGCATAATTCTGTGTATCATATGCAATAAAAATCCGAGCAAGTTATTTATTTTCTTTCTTAACAGTTTGATATTAGTAGTTCTCTGAACACGTTTTATATTGAGAATCGATCAAACGGAGTGGTGAGCGATGACTGACGTCTTCAAACAAACAATCGGAAGTTTTACTTTAAATAACGTTATGTGTTTCTATTTCATTATATTTATCACGAAATGCGACACGCGACTGTATTTATGAAAACTTACCCTTTCAAAATAGGAGTTTTGACTAATCACACTGATTAACAAAAACTCGGTTATTATAAAAACATTGACATAACAATATATTATGGGGACAAGGAGAAAGCATTAAATTCTAATATCAAAAGAATAGTAGCTTTTCCAGTAGTAGTTTCTTCAACACGACAAAAATTACATTTTGGCAAACAAAAATGATTCAGAATGTATATAGATGGGTTTCTCTTTGAGTCACCCTACCCTCTCAGTGAAAATCGACTTGAAGATGGATGAGAATTATCAGCTCGTCTCTATCTGGCGACCAGAAACCTTTCAGGGACAATCATTGTGTAAGTCGTGAGGAGGAGGAATAGGAATACCAATATTGTGAAATTGGACAAAGACGGACGACCGGAAAGGGAAAAGTGCGTCTTGTCAGCCTTGAGCTGGTAAAATTGCACGTAAGTGGCATTTTTCTCCGTCTCTTTCCCTACTGAATATTTCACGGCTCCACAAGATCCATTCAAAAGATGTTAGCCAACGATAAAAAGCTGTCTCACAGAAATCGTTTATTCAATCTCCACTCAAGCGGAGCAATGCAAACTGTTGGACAAACGAGAAATGTTGGATTTCAGTTCACAAATATTTCAGAAATAGCGTAACCCTTCTCGACCATTAAGTTTAAAAGAAGTAGAACGCAGTGAATCGCACCACTGATTTAATTCGAACGATGAAAAATATTCTGAAAGAATCGTTCTGCATTTTATATAGTTTCCTTTGATAGGTTCTTTCCCGAACCGGACATAACTTACGTGCGAATTATGCAAATCATTACCATTATAGAAATTGAAGAAGCAGGTCTCAGATTGGAAAAACAAAATGGAATTATTCACACCTAACAAAAAGCAGCTTTATTCATTAAATACATATGTGTAATCTGTAGCAGTGTAGACATATAATTTATATAAATTGATATCAAATCGACAGCTACCCAATACCCAATACGTTTTTATTTTACAAATTCAACTCGAATTCACCAAGTTATGAAAACTCAATCGAAATATTGGTTTTATGTAAATCTTTTCCGATCAAGCAAGAGAAACGTGTCTTTCAGTCTCCGTACCCATTCTCCCACACATTCATAAATTCCACGAGTAAAAAGAAATGGTACAGTATAATGTACCTATTGAAATTTCCGGAAACGATTAGGGCTTACATTGAAGACCACTATATTGTTATAAAGGCATAACAAACGTGTTCCAGAAGTTACATTTTGTGTATTTATTCAAAGAAATCGAAAATAAAACACACTTAAAAACAGTAAAAGTTAGATATTCACTTTCTAATACGAGTTTTCCCAGGAAATACAGGACGTGAGTTTTCTCAAGATTCCTATGTTGCTTAAAGGAAGTGAGAGAAACCGAAATCATTTTTACTTCTTTGCGTATGAACGACAGGATAGACCTGTGTGAATGGTTGCACGGTAGCCCCAACCCTACAACATTTATGTCCGACCAAATCAAGAATTGGAATCACGTTCTGTATTGCGATTTACGCAAAAAAGGGGAGATAAAATAAGATGGTAAAGTTTTCTGCGTTTCAACTCTCCCTTCCATCCAGATTCTTGAGACGCCGTATCCTACTTAACATGGACGCACTTTTAGCACTTAAGCGGCCAGGAGAATGGGCACAACATGCATTTCAGTGTGGTTGTTAGAAGTAGTAATGTTTCATCTCAAGAAAGAAAATCTTCCCAGCCCAGTAAAAAGTGCGACGCTATGTGATACGATATGATCTCATCTTATTCAACCCTTGCCGTGAAGTCCCTCGATATTTCATCCCTCTTCCATGTTCGCTCTCACTCACTCTAGTCGTGAGCCGCTGGGATACATACCAAATCATACAGGACAAGACATATCTACTTCACTCCCTTCAGTGTTTTCTCTCATGGCACCGCCATAATCGCACACATGCGATTACCAGTAATAGCCATGAAATTCAAACCAATGAGCATTTGAGCATTATGGGGCGATTCACAAATTACGTAACGCGTAACGCCTTCGAAATGGTACCTACCTACCCACCCTTTAACATTAGCAGGGCGTTACGCTTTAACATAAACAGGAATGGGAGCCTCCAAGGTACCCCCCTACCCCCTAGCGTTACATAATTTGTGAATCGCCCCTTAAGGAGGAAAAGGCAAGATCTTGTTTCTCGTGAAATTGCACGAACATAAGTGTTACCGCTTCATAATGGAGTTATAAAACCTTTCTTTTATGATCTGCGAATGTGCCACAGAATGATAACCAACCCTTCATCCTTGACTCACTTCTAGCTGTGGCTGCATTACTAAAGACTAAAAGACTTGTAAGAGTAGATGAATCATCAAACTTTCTTGGGAAAACTGTCGAAGTGTAGAAAGAAGGGACAAGTTTGGATTCTATTGCCTACCAACTTTTTGAGTCATCTCACATACATTATCCATGGCCATTAGTCAATCGTAAACGTAAACATAAGAAAGTGTAAAATGTAACCTGGTTATGTTATAGGTAATACTTCGACAAGTTAAACATGATTGCATCAGTATTCGAAAAGGAGCAATTAAATTTGGCGATGTTAGCCCGACGAAAGACCATCATATATTTTCGGCACTATAATTTAAAATGTAAATTGTTCTTTTGTCAGATTTATACCTTAAGCTTGTACACGATGCAAATGTGTAGAATTTTTGTTTAAGAGAGTTTGGTGTACTAATCTCACCCCTCCTCAATATTTCCCCTCCCGAGGCTTGAAACTAGCACGCCTCATAGTTAGGTGGGTTTAGACAGACTGATCGTGAGTTGAGAAAACTTCTAAAGTACTTTCACTTCTAATTACCTGTGAATTCACCCTGAGCTTTCTGAGAAACGACATTTGGGGAGAAAGCCACACCACTGCACTGCCACCAACGCCATGGCATGCCAGTACTTAATGCCACCGCACTCAGGTTTATCTGAGTGATTATTCACAGCTTAACGAGCTACACAATCATAAGTCACAGGTAACTTTAATTTGTTAACTTTCTTCCACCACCGCCTCCCTTCCCACAGATCGTCTCTACTGCTCCTACTTCACGTATTTTCAACGAGGGTAGCAGCACAGCGGCAAATGTTGTAAATAAAGGCAAAGTGAGAATGAAGGAGGATTTTGTACTGAGGAGAATTAACAACATGAGCACAAGATTGTTGGTTAGCAAAGAAAAGAATGCGAAAAAGTGCGTATCAGCATGTTAGAAGGGAACGAGATGGTGTTTGTTAGGTCATTAAATTACGTTTATGTGTTCACTCTTTTTCTTAGGGTCTAGTCTAGGTTTTAGTAGATCTTTTCTCTGCGACTTCCTCCCCAATGTAAGTACATAACACTAATATTAAATTACGCCATATCAGAACCTGCGAATTAGAAAAACTCCGGAGTATTTTATATGTAGAAAATTCTTGTTGAAACAGATCTTGGTAAGCTCTAGTAATTTGTTCAGAAATGCCCGCAAAAATTAAGTAACCTGAGTAAAAAAGTTTTGTACTCCGGCCAGTCTTTGTTTTTCCAGAAAATACTCTGCTCGTAAACGTCTCGCAACGAGTTCTCTGCTCTGCACTCTTAAGAAATGCATGCGTTTTTCGTAGGTATTAAAGAAATGCATTTCTATTAAATGTAATGTCATTCATCCTCACCCGGAACACATACCGTATTATTGTATTAAGTATTTTATGAATTCATGTGTACAACAATCCTTTTAGATGTCCTAGTTGAAGAAAAAAAAACCTTCCCAAAACAGGACTCAGGAAAAGTGAATAGCAAATGTATGAAGGTTTAGATATCACAGGTGTAAGATAATCCTTTGTGACAGAGCGTTGCACACACGCACAATACAATATTACGCTGCGGCTGATGTTGATCCAACTCGGTGTGTCAGGTGGCCTTGCCATCCTTATGAAAGTCGACAGAAGAATAAATGAAGAAAGAAAGGTGCAATTTATTTTAAAATACGACGACTCTCCCCTTCTTACTCTAGCACGCTTGGTGATATCGAATTACACGTGCTCGTTTATACTTCGTCGTACCCCTTCTTGATCCTGAAAGAAAACTGATATATTGAACTAGAAATGCAAACCCGTGAAAAACGAGTTTTGCTCTTTGCAAGAAAAGTTTGTCTTGTCTTGTATTCAACTTACTTGCAACTGCATTTGTAGAACCTTGTATTATGCATAGTCGTAGTGTTTTATCCCCAATGTTAACGTGTAATTTTAATCAACTTTCTTGAAATGAAAATAAGGCGTATGTCGAAACTGTTATTAGTTAGAGTGATAAATGGTTGCAAACGTGTTTAGTAGGAATCTGATTAATTTCCTAATCTACCTAATTTTAAAACTGATGCAGTATATACACCACAAGTGAAAAAGGCATTGGCAAAAATTATGTACACTTTCTAATCAAGAAATAAAACTAATCGCAAAACCGATAATTTCTTGTTTTACAGATATATTTATCACTTTAATTGCGCATTATTAATAAGTTTAATTTATATTATTTAGTAACTGATAATGATTTATTTCATCACTAAATTAAAAATACATAGAATTATGTCTAGGAAGAAAAGTGGACGATATGAATATGTTCGTTTAATGATTATGGAATGTCAACACCTCATGACCAAAAATGCCAGTTCAAACTTTACAAACTGATGCACTTTTTTCGTTAAGTTACAATACAAATTTAAGCTGCATACAAGTACCAGTAAGAATTCATCAGTTGTGATGCATTGAAAGTAATACTACTGCTTTTATACATGTACTAGTACAACGAGTCTCGAGATCAACATTAATTATGCAAATTGCATTAACAAGATAATTAAAATTGTAACCAGAATTTTCACTGCTGCAATAGCTGTCGTCGAAAATGTTGATGGCAGATTCATGAACGTCTTAAAAGTCCCTGAAAATAGCTGGAAAATACCTCGGGAATAAAGAACAATAATAAGTAATAAGTCCAAAGTTAAAGCTACATCTACATTTAAGTATTACGCATAATAGCGCATTTACACTTGTATTAGTCAGTAACTTTAAAATGTTTCTAGCCTTTGGAATTAATCGTTGTTTCGTTGTCTATAAAATGATTGTTTATCCAGACTATGAAGAAGCGGTCACAAAATATGCATTGAAGGAAAGATTAAGTTTGCTAGATATTAAACGCGTTGTTAACTCGTTGTCGTTGCACGAAATTTTTCAATCACGTGATGGTGGGTGAACTATTTACAGATTTATATAACAAATTATTTGCATCAAAATAAATGTATTCCTAATAATAACTGCACAAGTTTAGTTATTTTGTTCGATGAATGAGCATCATCAATCACCACATCATTGATACGATGGTGTTAACATTGCAAATGTTCCAATTCGCTGAAAAAAGAACATTGCAAAGAAGAGTGGACAATTCTTTAATAAAAATGGAATTATTATTGAATTATCTGCTGTCTTTGCATCGATAAAGTTACTATCCTGTGAGTAAATAGATTGTATAAGGCGACAACTTCTCCGCTGCGCAAACTCTGTGATACAGTCGCAAAATCTATAGGCTTTTATCTCAATATTGTCTGGAATATGAAGTACTACAATGTTAGATTATTCATACTATACCCATACCATTTTCTCATGTTTAATGTAAGTAACAAGAACACACAATGACTGGAGTTGTATAGCACAGTAGTTCACAATTCAATTACAGTAGTAACTAAAGCACTAAGGCCATATAAAATGTACGAGTATTAGTTAGCATTACAAGTTGTTCCTTTCAATTCTAAAACAGTCTACTGATACCCAAATTCCTAAATTCTCATTTTCTGCGAATTTAACCTGCGATTCAATCCAAACTACTCTTACAATCAACTATTTAATAAATTGGGAATCTGATAGTTCAATTTGTTCTATTTTCTTATCTCAATTCTCACTATCGGGCTCCTACATGATTGAAACGAAGAACAACCTGTCATCTTTGTAGACGATGCCTGAGGATAGTTATAAATGGCAAGCAACGAATTGACTGACAAGATGGATTTCAGATGAGAACAAGTTCCTGAAGAGTAAGATTTTGAAAGCGGTGGATGCACATTGCACACTCCGTTTAAGGAAGTGGAGCTTCCTATCCTTTGACTCCATTATCCATTATATAAAATCCGATTTGGCTCCCCTGAACCTTAGGAATGCATGCAATGACGAATCCAATTAGTCATCATTGATGTCGAAATCTACAGTGATTTGAGTGACTACATCTCATCTCACTGCACTAAGGTGCACTAAAACTCACACTACATCTAAGTCTAGTAACTACGAATTCGGGGTTTCTAGCTACTTAATGAAAACGGCCATACTCCAATGATGCGGATGAGGCAGAGTCACTGTCTTCGTCATCCTCTAAATGTGTGCTTCCTGCCGCACCCATGCTACTTAATCCTAGTTCATCCATTTTTTCTGCTGCAGCACGTTTAGCGAATAATTTCGCTCCTCTGGAAATCGGAGACGGGTGCATTTTTCGAGCATGACGAGGCGGCGGCGGGTTTGAGTATAAACTTCCTTGCCCATAGCTTGGAGGGGTTGAATGGAACATTGGCATGGACGGTGCTGGTTGAGGAGGCGGCACTAAAGCATTCTTGAGATCCTGAATTCCCTGAAATAATTAATATGTGTACTAGTTAAAAACTTCATACGCTGTACTACTCAGCAACATTAAACTACTACACTAGCACATACCTGATGAATTTGAAGTAAGTGACCTAATAAGGCCATATCTTGCTGACGAAGGTGTTGCATGTCTTTCTTTAACTGAGCAAGCTGAATATCTAGATGAGAATCAGTGGCTGGTCTGTAAAAGGATAAACACGGATTTAAACTGACAGATCATCATAATAAAGATTCGGATTTTTCTATGATTTTCCATTATATTTACTTACGACTTAACAACTCTAACGAATGCTCTTGGTGGTTCACTAAAGCTATCCGCTGAGCTGCGCCCCAATCCCGAATCCATATGCGGACTGTGAGGACTACTCGATAAACTTCGTGGTGAACTTCGAAGTCCTTCGGAGGCTGAAATGACGCTCCTGTACACAATTTTGAAAAATCGTTTTAGATTCATCATATAACAAAAGTCACGAAAGCTTTCTACGATGTCTAGTGTTTAACCTTGCAGACACATGCTCTGGTGATGCTCTAAAGGAGGAGCCACTGGAAGACGAACGTCGGCTGTGGGGCCTGGGAGGGGGAGCAGGTCTCCCAATGCCATGCCCTGATTTGGCTAAAAATTGTTGTGGATGCGATGGAAAGTTTTGAGGCGAACCATGCATTGGCACAGGTTGCTGTGCTGGAACGTATCCAGACAGACTCCTAGGCAATGGGGGAAGACCATGCAGGTGCAACATTGAGGTAATTGAAGAATTCATGTTTGTAAATTATCTAGACTTTTCAAGCCTATTCCACAAGTTATGGGCCTACGTAAGCACTACTGTGACTTACACAGGCTTAATTGTATCGTTTTGTTTTAGATTGAGCTATTTTGATTTCAAAAGGGCGAGAACGTTTTCAGTTTTATATATTACCGTATCAATTAAGTAAGAACAATCACTTCAGTTTCTTCGAAGAGCGATTCAGTACGTGTGAAAAATTAACTTAATCGGTTGTGATGATTATTATTAAGTTGTAAAACTACACAGGGGAACTTGTTGGTAACTGCAAGTAAGAAGGAAAACTCGTTCGCTTAACGCTCTGCATCATGCAGACTGCATACAATTGTCGTCGATTAATTTGAAGTTTGGGTTACTTACGGGTTCTGAGAAACAAAATACTTTGTTGCATACTAAATATCATATAAGCGTTAATTAATAGCGTTGTATTCGTCGTTTCATTAAGTTCATTTGTACCACACTACACAGTTGAATGTCGTCGATATAATGAAAAGGAACAAATGTTGAGTGGTGTGTGGGATTATGAATTTAAAAATTCTAAGGAACTCGTTAAATTGGAAGATCAGTGCGTTTGATTCATTATTTTCCTTTTAAGTTTTTATTCTGATTTTAGTCGCCAGTCTTGCCGACACATAGGACAAATTTGATTTTGTTGAGCTTCAAGCCATTTCATAATGCAATGCATATGAAAGCAGTGAGAACAGACTCCCCAAACTGCAATAAATCAATAATAAAAATATATTTTCTATCTTGCACACACCCATCTTTGCCAAAAGTTCTCAAAATCGAAAATATCAATGAGTTTATTACCTAATGGACAGTCATCGCCAGGAACCTTGCAATCAGAACAGCAACCATCGAATGGAGCTCTACAAATTCCACACATATCATCCTTTGCAAGCCATTTCCAAACGGCAACAGTATTCCAGCCTACAAATTAAATTATCGCACATTATATAAAGACTACACGCACACAACAATACTCACTTCCGCTTTAACTTTTTGCCATTTGTAGTTGTTACCGTTGTTAGCTGTGCATTGTGCAAATATGCAACTTGCCACTGCAAGATTACAACTGAGTGAGTAATAAATGAAAATTGCGAAGTTGACTTACTTTTGATTTTAACTTTCATCCTACTGACTCGTTGGTCCTCTACAAAGGACAACTACACTTAGCATATCGGTCGATGCTACTTCTACGTCTGTCTATTAAAGAAATGACCAAAAATAAGAAAAATTGGTGGTATGATTGTTAATTAACAGTGCACTTTTTATGTTTAACATCGAATACAATGATGATAATGATCAAATAGATCCTTTCGTCGTACCTGCACAATGTGCACTGTGCAAAGTAGCAGTCTTCTAGTAATAGTAATGATCACGATCACGTTCAACTGCCTTAACTTAACCTGAATTGATGAGAAATGAAAATAAAAGGTACATTGTTTAGAATCACTGTTAATCATAAATAAACTAGTCTACTTACATAAAAGTGCAAAGTTGCGAACTTTGTGTAATGGTTAATGGTTTTGATTTTTGAATTCAAGCTGGCCTGTTGTTGTTTTGGCTGTTGTTAATACACTGTGGCTGTGGTGGCGAAATAAGAAGCAAAAAGAAAGAAAAACTTGAATCGAACTCCACTTTTTGTCAATAATAGTGGAGCAACAGAGCGATGCTCAAAGCAGCTCAGCAGCTCCTCTCGTGTGTCCCACCAATCCGTTTCATTCTTACTTGGGTCACCCAATGGGTGGTAGTGGTGTGGTGTAGGTAAAGCAGCTGCAGCAGCGGTCGTCGGCAAATGGCAATTCAATGCACAATGGTTTGCAAGCAGTTGAGCAGTTGAATTTGTTTTGAGAAACTTTTATAGCAAGTATACCACCACCACCAACCAACTCATTACATTGCATTAACAAAACAGAGGAATTGACATGACGGAGTAGGAGTAACAACCAACTAAACTTGGACTCCAAGTCTTGGAGTGCTTCTAACTTATTTTTCACTTTCGTGTATTTTTACTTGTTTCAGTTTTTTAAAATTCCAATCCGATGAGAACTTGTTGCGTTCAGTGTTCCGATTCCGAAACAGTATTATTATTAGAAACTTCCTGTTATTGTATACGCAAATCGCGTAATAAATCTATTTCAACATAACAATGTCAAATATAGTGCATTAATAATTAATTTGTATTTGGTGAGATTGTGTGTAGAAATTGACTGCTTTAGTTTTTGCAAATCATTTGCAAATGTTGGCTGAGGGTTGTAGTGGTGATTGATGATTGTTCTTAATACTAACTGAGTTTGAATATAAAAATCAGCAATCAACGAACGGTGTTTGAGGACAGGACCAGGGAGGAAGAAATGGGCGACACCGATAAGGGGCTCGTTAATTCCAATTCCACTATTTCAAGTAACGAATTCGTGTGTAGTGTTGAAGGGACAATAAAACTCGATGTTGAAAATCACAAAAGAAAACGCAGCAATGGTGAAATAAACGATCATGAACTGATTAGTAAAGAATTGTTACCGGAAACTGAGACTGAAAAATCACAAACTCCTTTGTCGCCGCCGCAGCCTAATGAGGTCTACCACGATCCAGATTGGCAGGAGGAGTTACGTCACTACCATAAAATTGCTGCCACATTTAAAAAATATAAGTAAGGGTAGTTAGTAGATAAGTTAAATGAATTATTATATTTTCAACTATATATATACACTATTTGAATAACAAGTAAGCCAACAATGACACTTGCCAATTGATTAATTTTTGTTCGCAGAAAGTTCAGCTATGAACGAATTGAGAAAACGGTCACTTTCATACGCGGTATGCCCAAACATCACCAAGTCTTTCTGAAGGATTATAGTAAACACATCGAAGAAATTCGAAAATGTGTGGATGTAAACCATAATTTGTTTCAACTTATGATTTTGGACGCGACTTGTATGTTTGAAAATCACGATGAAGTATATCCACAGGTAAAAATTTGTGGTTTCTGTCAAGATCGCTAAAAACTTGTTTTATTTTTAAGTGCTTGTTTGATATGATTTCCATCTTGATTTCTAATTTTCTGTTAGATGATATTAGCTAAATTAGCATGGCTAATATTACAACTTTAAATAGATTTTGCACATTTAATGAACTTTAGACCCTAAAATCCGCTCCCCCTCCGGAGCCAACAGCATTTGACCATGACAAATTGCAGGCTGTTTTAAAACACATAGTCCGGGACTGGTCATCCGAAGGTCAAAAGGAACGTGATACATGCTATAAGCCATTAATCGACGAGATTGAGGCTCGATATGGTGATACGAGGTATGATTACTTGATTAATAGCTGCAAGACATTTTAAATCATTTTAAACCTTAAACTGATTTTGATAATTAACTGAGTTTGATATATTCCTTTGTATAGAATTGATGGATACAGCGATAAAAAGATTTTAGTCCCGGGAGCAGGAATGGGTCGTTTGTCCCATGAATTAGTTAGAAGAGGCTATGTCGTCCAAGGAAATGAATTTAGTTTGTTTATGTTGTTTGCTTCAAACTTCATTTTGAACAAGTAAATATTTATGTACACATTGTTGTATATATATTAATTAAACAAGGGCAGGCACGTGGCAAGGATCATGACATGACTTAAATGAATTTGTGTTGTGAAGCAGATGTTCGGGGAAAAATGTGTATAAGTGCCATCCTTGGATCCACCAAAATACAAATATTTTACACCACGAGGACCAAACCCGTGAAATATCATTTCCTGATATCGACCCATGTGATTTACCTCCAAACAGTGGAAGTAGATTTTCAATGACTGCAGGTATATCTTTTCCTTTGGAATTACATTTATGTGTCACGTGTCAAATTGAAAATTAGATTCTTTTCCTGTGTGAAATTTAGGTGACTTCTTGGAAGCGTATGCAACTCCTGCGCAAAATTCTGCTTGGGATTGCGTGGTGACTTGCTTCTTCATAGATTGTGCCAATAATATTATAACATACCTGGAAAGAATATTTTACTGTTTGAAGGAGGGAGGCACTTGGGTAAATTTGGGACCATTGTTGTATCACTATTCGGATTTGCCCGATGAAAATTCGATAGAACCCTCTCTTGATTTCTTGTTAGATATCATACAGAAAATCGGTTTTATAGTTGAGGTAAGTCAGAGTATATAATAACGAACCAACAGTTTATAATTACCCAGTTCGGAGAAAAATAATTTACTACTAATTATTATTTCAGAAACAAGTCGATAAAGTTCCAACGATGTACGCCGAGAACGAAAGATCAATGTTATCATATTCTTACCGAAGCGTGTTTCTTGTATGTCGTAAGCCTGAACGAGATCAATCCGAAGATCTCAAACCTGGTGTTATTGTGCCTGACAGTTAACAGTATGAAAAACATGTTCAAACTTTAAAAATTAAACGTCCTTCAAAAATACAAAGCTACTATTTATTACATTTAGATAAATAGTTACGCAATATACCAATATTGTCTTGAAATGTGACCCGTTATCATTATTTTCGAAATTTTAAAAGATTTCTCATTAATAGTGTTTTATTCATGCATATTAGAATAAGTTTTATTGAATTGAAATGTTGAAGAAGTCAATAAAAAGTTAAATTTTAGATAACGCTTGAAAACATAAAGTATGTATTTACAGACAAAATATAAAATAAGGTACATAATATAAACAGAAAATGCTTAAACCTCGGACAATGATGCGCACATATACAGTCATTATTTCTCAGCGTACTCATCGTATGATCCTTGAGCTCGATGTGGCTTGGGGTTCGTTATAAGACCAAAGTAAAGTACCACAAAGCGTCTAAAAATCATGATGCGCCTAAAACTCTTGTGTGTAGTAACTAGGAACCCATGACCTACATGAAAATGACTACCGAGATGTCATTATCATGCGTTAATGCATTAGCAACACATTCGGAGAATACTTTTTAAGGGCTGAATTTTATTGCTCTCATATACATCTTTATTCACTTCCTAATATACCACTCAACATCTTCATTTTATAAATCTTCGCATTATCTCGAAAACGATCGTAAATATATTTGGGTACTTCAGTAAACCCTAATGCCCTGTCATGTGGAAGTTTTCCATACAGATGTAATAAAAATGGATCTAAATGGAAATATCTTTGTGTAGGAAGTACAGTAGTACTATTATTAAGACTTATTTTCTGATTTGATGAGATCGGTGACTGTCCAATTTATTCTTGAATAATAAAATATAATACATAAAGGCCCAACTCTGCCTAGTAATAAATTGTCCTGACTCATCGTCATCAATTCATCTTGTCACAAACTGGTTTTTCTTTTATTCTCAAAAAATCGTTCCAGACGATAATAAGATATCTCTGCCTTTGCCAAATCTTTTCATCATGCAATCTAACCATTTCTGATATTGAGGTTTTGAAAATGAGCAATTCAGCAAGAATGCAACCCAAGAGAAAAAATTGGAACCATTAATGATTAAAGAATATTTTTAAAATCCCACCAGAGAATAATATGATGCACACAACTATCATCACACTGCTTCGAAATAAATTATATTAAAATGTTTTCAAATATAAAATCTCGCGTTTTACACCAAGACTTGCGTGACTGAATAACGTTCCTTAGAAAGGTTTTCCAGCTCACTGTCCCTGAAAGTTGCCTAACTGTATCATGCATGAAGCTTTATATCATTCAAGGGAATAAAATACAGGCCATTCTTCACTTTATTGTACGGCACACATGAAATGTTTATAAAACCCTTTGCTCGCTAGGGCTTGTCTGTTCAATCTGGCCAGCCTTTTCCGTTTTCCAGCTGAAGCTAAACTCTGATATTATTCTATGAAGCCAAGTCACACGATGACTATTGCACTCGCAAGCAACAGCAGAACAACAGCAGCACCACAGCGGATAAGAGAAAGCAAAGAGAAGCTTTCTTTCAAGCTGCTTTCACAAATACATATTCAGTTGATGGACTCATGAACCACTCACTTTGCGTTTGGTCTCCTTCCTGGCACGAAACATATTTTTTGGCTCGCAGCAAGTAACGAATAAAAAAGAGACGAACGAACCGGCAAGGAAATAGGAAACTTTCTCCCCGTAGAGTTTTTTCTTCTTCTTTCGTATTATTACACTGCTGCATCATCTTCATTTCTCCCGGTGCAGTGTTTCGGTCAACATTGTGTATTATATCGTCACGTCGTAGTCTGACTCTCAGCTTGACTTTCACTGATATCTTTTTGAAAGCCCGTGCAGAACGGAAGACGAAGGCACATTCAATTCTTTGGGGAAAGGAATTATTGGAAATCGACTACCGTCATCATCATCACTTCCATCATATTTTTTCCTCTCGTCGGGCACGAAAGCGTCAGAAATATATAATACAACGTATTATTATTATTATTATTATCAACACTACAACATTCAACTTTGTTCAAGTACAACATGCAATGCAGAAAGAATTCTAATCACAGATTTTACTCGTAATGTAGGCATTGCATTCCAGCCAATCGCGTGGAAATGGAAGAATTCTCCTAGAGTTTACAATTTGGTGGAAGTGAAAAGAGGGCACACAACAATTTCCATCACCGCGAAACAGCAACAAAACCAAACTACCCACGCTTACATCAAACTCTTATCCGTCGACCGACGAAAGTAAAACCCTTAAAGCGTGCAAGTTTTCTCTGTGATTACTGTTGCACGGACCGAAAGGAAATACGTAACATTATCCGTGGCTGTGTCAGATTTCATTTTTAAAATAACTTGTGCGAAGGATAGCTAAGCTTCAAACACCAAAAGGAGAATAAAATGTACCAGTCTGTGTGGAGGAAGACGTCTAATGTCTTTGATGCAATACTCGTATTGCTATCATTTCTTATTCTCGGCCACGTGCTTTGTTCTCGGGTAAGCGAAAAAAGACATTTTCTTTTCTGTATCGTAGATTGCATGTACATTTTTACTTCCACTTGTCGGACGTGAGTCTGCATACTGGATGCAGACGAATGCTTTTAAGGTGGCACATTTTTCTCCCAAAAATTAGAATGCCATTAAACAGAAGTTAAAACTGATAAGAAACGAAATAAGTAGGATCGCAGCACTGCATAGAAAGTACTATTTCGTTTCTGATGTTAATTCTTCTTGACATACTCGAAAAATATGAATTTTTCTTTTCGTTCCTCCGAGAATTACGAGAAGGGTGTTTTATCTAGATTGAAGGAGAAGAATATGAAAATCTTTAGCGGCTAGCAAGCATGAATGCTACAGGACAGGCAGGCTGACTTCCTTTCACTCTCCTTCTACAATTCTCCCATTACATTACAGTACATAATACAAAAACGCATAATCTATGAAGAAAAGTATAAGTCGGAAAATTGAGCACATCTCTTTTACAACTTATTATGCATGGGCAAGTTTGCTATAAACTCCTTACTTGAGGCATCCGCATCATCGTCATCATCATAAAGATTTCCTTTTTTCTGGTCATATCTACATAAAGCAGAAGCAACTGGAAGGGTTGTAAGAGTGGAGTAAGTATTAACTATTGTGGAACTTTTCTGGCTGCAATCATCTGTAATCAGATAGCAATTCAATCAAGTTTTCGTCTATTCGAATGTCTTTTTCATCCTTTTCATTCGTACAGTATAAAATATATTTTATTATGCTCGTTCGTACTCTTCAGATGATGATGACGACGGGGATGATGTACTTAGTTGCTGAGGAGTGAGTTTTGTAGTTATTAGTGCAACAGCAGGAGGACTGGTAGGACTCACAGGAGGATAGCATTAAAGGAGAAAGGAGAGACTCTATTAAGAAAAAAGTCAGATTCTTCTTTCTGTTCCTTCTTTCGTCTTTGTAAAACGTAGATCCAATCTTGTTTGATGACATTAGTTTAATTAAGAGCCAAAAACTCCTGTTTTCCAGTCTTCTTCCATTTTATCCACAAGAGCAACGCACAAGTAGGAACGTGTTTCTGGGTTCAAAGGATGAAGTCACAGAGGGAAACCAAAAATAAAGTTAGGGAGAAACAGGAGAAAAAGTATAATACGAAATGAAGCGGATTGATCATGCATGTGTGTGGCATAATATGTGTGGAAGCATGTGCAGAGTTAGTGCTGCGTAGCAAGAAAAGAAAGGATCGTTGATTCGGGCAGCCTTTCCTGGTTTACTTCACCAATTTTCTCTTTTTACTTTCTTTGATGAATAATCTCAATGTATTTTCGTACTGACGAATACAAACAGTCTCCATTGCGTATAGCTTGCCGGTGTTCGTGTTGTACTGTTTGAATGTACCAACTGACCCGCTGTTTGTCTAATATAAATATTCCGTAAATGAACATTATAGAGAGAGAGAGCGAGAGATAGGATATTTTTACCACGTAGTTATTTGAGCTCCATTGCTATCAGTCAAAGACCATGACGTGCTCATGCCAGGTTGAATTACCTACTCTCACCACGACACAATTCATGTGAACTTACTTTCACATTCTTTGGTAATACAAAAGGAATTATAGATAGGTAGTACGTAAACAGAATTTTTACTGCCAACCTCCACTCTGCTTCTGTCCGTTCAAAGAGAACGGTGAACCTGATAAAGGGCAGACACCTAGCAAACAAATTCACTTCCCATGCTCTGTAATGTGCTTTGACTATGAGCAGTCAATCTACCTCTTCTAAGTACGCCCAACTTTATTTTTTTCAGGCCTAAATACTTGCAAACTTGTAAACTATGTTTTTACCTGAGTCTTCGAAAGTAGATCATAAATAAACATTGCTTTCACTGTAAGGATGTCCGTAATATCTGGTGAAAGTCATGTGTCGAAATAAATATATTTTGTCTACTGAATTTTAAAAACAGGAGGCATTCATATTTAGGAATGGGCACAAATGTCAATAAATGTTTTCGTAAATGTAAAAAACACCAAAATATCTAGAACAACAGCAATAATAATCGCTGTTTCCTCCTTCAAATAATTTTCATTTAAAATCCATTTAATTTGATGGTAATGACTTTCTGCCACTTTCCATTTGTATGCAAAGTACCTATACATCACAAACAAAATAAAATATGATACCAGCAAGACCAGCGAACACAGTTTATACGGGATAAGTACCAAGCTATTACAGGAAAGTAAAAACTAAAGCAAGCCAAAAAGTGATAACGCAGACTGGTGGTGGGTACCGACAGCCGCTGAACCCCATTTCCCCTGTCACTCTTTATTATGCACACAAGACAGCACTATCACACGGGTGTGCCTGTACATTGCATGCAGTCATTTTGCGCTTTTTACAAAAAGGCAGAGCACAAACAGAACTTTAATATTTCTGATTTCCATTTTCCATATAAAAGTCAAGGGAGGAGAAAGCAAAATGACAGCGGAATGGTTAACGAGTTCAAAACAAAAAGTCAAGCTCAAGTCAAGTCTGAACCTGAACCATCGTCACCAGGTTTAATTTTGGGAAAACAGGTTGGCTCTTTCGCTCTTTAGCACTTCCTTTCTCTTCCTCTCTCAGACTCAACTCTAGAAAATATAAAGTGACTTGCTACGACGGTGTGAGAACAGAACAAAAATAGCAGCACACACAGCAAGCATAATCCCATTTCCTTTATTTTATGTATGTGATGCATTTAAATGCTAGTTAAGCTTTGAATAAATGACACGTTTTCATTCATTAGTGAGTCAACTCCGAATCGTGGTTTCTTGGAGGAAAGGACTTCGCGTACGAAATATGCATTCAAATGTGCTCTTTCTGGGTCAGAATCTACGGCTTCTTTTTAGTATAGTTCTAGTACTGCTTTAAAATGCTTATTATTATAATAAGTATGTAGTTGTGGAAGGAGCAAAGGCCTGTGTTTTAAAACAGATGTACATTTCTAAAGCTATAGGTATTTCAAATAGTCAAAATGCTTGAGAAAGCCCGCGGACATGTTCGGCGTTATAAAAATGAATATAACTTTAGCATTGCCTGTGAATGAGGAATCGTATCGTAAGAGTTGTAAATGCAGAATGTAAAACTCTTTGCAACAATATTAAAGAATAACGCAAAGCCATCAGGCCTATAATGACACTTCAACTTTTTCGATTTACTCCATACGGTTTGGCAAATAGCACGCAGGTATGGATGATTATACGCGTATTGTGAACATGAGATCATGATTAGGCAATCGTGTATTTATAAACGAGGGAAATGAAAACCAAATAAAAGGTGAAACACTTTGCAATATTGCACTTCTCAACGGCAGAGAAATGAAAATTACGTTGCTAAAATAGCCGCTTAGTGTGTTTGAGGCAATAATCACGTGAAATTATACGCATTACTAGTAAAAGAGGCTTTCCTCATGTTAATACTCTTTTACATTAAAAACATTTGGTCTGCCTGCATGTGAGGCTGCTGTGTAGTTCTTCTATTCGTGTTAATTACAATAAGTGCACAGCGCAAGCAGGGTACGTAGACAACAATTCTCTAATGGTGTGTCCTGTCGTGCCAAACTTCTAAAAGTGCTACTAGATATTAGGTTTTCGGAATTCAAAATTCGCTATGACTGTATGTTAAAGTTAAGTGATACTATTACCTAGAAGCACTATCCACATAATATATGCATACCTTTTCGGCAATGATTATATGGGGAAAACTGGGCAACTTGTCAGGTTACAAATGTCATCTGAAGATTTTAATGAAAAACATTACAAGTAATTTTAACTATTCATTGTTAAAGTATTGGTTCTCGACATTTTCAGTTAGATCTTAGTTCTGACAGGCTACACCATTAGTGCAAGAACGGATAACTTTTGGCTGTATGACTCATGACGTTAATTTAAGCTTGTACCTAATTCAAGAAAGGTAGAACAAAGTATAGTCATAAGCAAAGGCTCAGAAACGGTTATTCCGGCTGAGTAAAATGTCAAATAACAACTACTTTGAATAGAAACTAGCAAACTTTTTCACAAATAAAAGTAGTGCAGGGACAAACTCAACGAGTACATAGTATACGAGTTGTTTATGTGCCTGTCAGAGTGATGTCCCAGACGAGAAAAATATAGTTTTACCAACCACGTAACATACATAAACAATCACGGAAAACACAATGGAAAGCGCCAACTTCCTTCCCTTCCATGCAACTCGTGGAATATTAAGAGCCACATGCGAATTTTTGAAAATACACTTTAAGTTTTAATAACCACATTCTCTCTCACCAACGTTGTGAAATGTGAACAAATTATTAGAAGATAAGAAGAAAGGTAATTTACTTTTCTAAGAAAAGAAAAAAAACGAGACTTAGACGGCTTTATCACTTTATATATCACTTCATTTTATTTTATTCTACAGAAGCTCAGCTCACCTACATTTTATCTCACCGTTCTTCTGAGCTGTTCTTAATTTTTTGAGTTTTTTAAAGTAATAGGAAAAGCAGCGCATCGTCAAGAAGCGACTTAGACATAGACATAAAGCATCTCACACTTTTGTCTTATTATTAAGAAATATAATATTATTTATGAATGCGGCATGGTTTGTTACGTACTTTTGTCTACTGTAACGGCTAAGCGAGTATTTGAAGCAAAAAGTAAAACTACGTGAGAAAATAAAATAACTAGAAGGAAATATTTGAGCGCTTTGGTTTATTCAGGTAGAAAAACAGCAAGATATTGTGGTGAAAGGTGGAGAGAATCGCAGAATAGACATCCACATTGTAAGGCGAAGAAGACAAAAAACACCACACGAGTTGTGACTACTTGGCGGAAAGACAGTTATACATATTTATCATTTATGGCTGCTCTGAGCCAGCCACCTTTTTTGTATGTGACACTTCGTATGCTTTCTAATAATTCTTGCCACATCCTCTCCTCACTCACACGCCTTCTCCGTTTGTTCTTTAAGAAAAGCTAAAAAGCTCGACACAAGAAACAACAAAACGAGGCAACGAAGCATACGACATAAGGAAGACTCTACTAAAATGGTAGTATCCCGCTAAGCACACATGACCGTGGACCCCAACGAAAGTAAAAGGCATAGAAAACGGTTTCGTTCATTTTTTAACTAAAACTTATTATAAATACAATGTGTGCAGTACACAATATCAAACACCAAGAGACATGGTAGAGAAAGTAAAAAAGAAAGACACAAGGAGACAAACATCCATAACTCTACAGTCACACAGGTTATAAATGTAGTTGTACATAGTTGCTAGTCACATAAGTTACATTTCGAAATATCAGTGCAGCACACAAACCATGAAGCCTTGCCACTACCACCAACTGTCTTAACTGAGTTGCTTTGCTTTATAATGTGCTGCTAACCATAGTTTGCGTCTTGTCTTCTTTCTTTAGTGAAACTGAAACTCATGAATAAAACATGGTCAACTCTCCCATACGCTTCAGAAACTGAGACAGACACACGGAATGTAGATACACTGTTAAAAGTGTATTGAAAAGTTTCCGCGGAATGAGTGGGAGAAGAGTTTGAACCGCCATGTCCCGTATATTATTTTGTTTTGTTTTTACAGTTTACTTTTACTCGCCATCACAGAGTAAAATTAAAATGATGCTTACATATAACATGCAAAGCATAAACTCAGAAACATTTATCCTATTTCTAGGTTTTTTCTCTCTACATTTTCTTGTTTGTAGAGGAGCATACACATTAATCGCACATTAGCTTTATGCTTTTCTACATATGTTAAAAGGTTTGAAGATGGGAAAAGTGCATTGCAGTAATGAGCACGATGACACCGATACGATTGTCTGGAAAACATCTCATTGAAAATGAAGAAAGTATTATATACATATTATACTTATAAATATTATATAACTTTATTCGCTCTTTTGACTTCCTGTGAGGCTTTAGATTAAAAAATAGAAGTATGTGTAGCACCTCGTGAATATTTGATTAAATATCAAAAAGGAAATAAGGCTGAGAGACTGCGAATGCAATACATCCGGTAGTGGTAGTCCGTCTTTTTATGAAAAAAATAAATTGGTCTTTAAAATACTGAGAGAAAAGAAGAAATTTCTTTTACACTTATTGTCTCTGAGAAAGTATACATTGGTTGGAGAAGGAACAACTCGCGCATAAAACTGAACATGTGGATTCTTGGGAAGAAAATGAAGGATGGAAAAAGTTAATATTAATGTATAATATTCCAATAGTCGGCCTAACTCAAGTATTACTTCCATTCAAACCTTATACAGTAACAGTAAGGGATTTATGAATCTCACTTTATGAATTATTGACTCAAGGATTTTCTACCAGTGGAAATGAAATTTTCTTTTACTACTGCTTTATAACAAGTGCGTTGCTCGCAACTGTGTCCCATATCGTATCATTGCCATCATCATGTTAATAATACTTATTATTCAGTAACTCGAGCTGTGGCAACGCAGCGCGGCCCTAAGCACGAGGGTCTTGGGCATGCATCGAATTATTTATATTCATGAGGTACATCAAAGTAAAGAGAAGAAGAAAACTTTTTGGATCGGAACAGATAATGTTATGATTATTATTCATATAACTTTGAAAAATAACAGGGATGAGAGGAAAAGAAGAAGAAAGATATTATGATTTTTATTATGGTGATGTTGTCATTCATTTATATGCGTGCAAGCCACGAGCATATATAGCCGAACTTTTGTATCCGTTTTCTTTCACAAAAAGTTGTAATGCGCTTAGCTGGTCCCTGTGCTCACTGGATCTGATGATCACACTGACAATAACTAAGTGCATTTACTTTCTTCAATTTTGTGACGCAATAAGATGAGGATACGATGCATGTGCCAACAACAGTCGGCGGGTATTCAACACTGCTTGCTGCACGGTCTTAGTCTTGTATAAGCATTGAAAACATGAAAGAATGGCTCTAATATGAATAAATTCCCAATTTTGCAAGCGGGACAACCATTATGCTAAAGTGAGATATGCTATCATATCATATTGCAAGTTGTGATACTTCATCTGTAAATGCAATGGTTCCATAAAGGTTCTATTCTAAACATTATTTGGACAGAAACTAAACAAAAATGCAATGAACTCTACACGTAAATATATTATACAAAATGTACACAATCGTACGTGACAATTGTCACGGAACACCGCATCAGAGAAAGGGGAATATCCTCTGTTAATAACATTTAATACTTTTTTATTTTGCAGGGAAAGAGTGGGCACTTTCGCACGTTTGAAGCGTCATGTTGTTAAATTAAATGAACAGGATTCAATACAGCCTTTTAAATGTTGTCTAATATTTTGCAATAACGGAATGAAAAAGTGATATGGTGGCGGCAGGATGTTTTTGGAATGGTTAAATATTTAACATATAATATAACTAATGTCCGTCAAGGCAAAACACCAAAGCCACTTAAGCCGAAATTCTGTCAACAGTGCTGAACTGTCGAGTATCTGTCCTGCTGCTTGTCATCTTCCTCTCGAACAGATTCATTCTAAAAGTCAAAAGCGGTCTATCAGCTTTATAAGTCAAAATCAGAATATACGTGCATTCATGTATTAGCAAGAGATAGGCAGTTGAAATGCTGGAATGCAACCAGAAGAATTTTCTGGTAAATATTCCATCGTGCCATTATTGCAGCAAACCATCATCACGTCCTGCGTGTCTAATACGGAACCACTCAATCACATACCTCTATTAAAATTCATCGTCATCAACAACAAGGCAATAATCATTGCCCTTATTGTGCCACGAGACGCCTTCAATGCAATGCCACGAGTGCTTTTAACTGGGAAGCCTAATGTATTGCTTAAGAACTGTGCTCTGGGAAAGCCCTTCGGTTTTAATAATAAAGCTGACTTTTGTTGTGATTTTGTTGTTGCAAATGTCTTACATTCCGGATGACACAACGCCAACGCACTATCTACCAAAAACGCTGCTTAGGCTTCTTTCTATTCAGACGGGCACGTTTCAGTCTTGCTTTGCATTATTGCTCACTAGCCGCCACCGTAGAAAAAGAGATGAGCGCGTATGGTATTTACAAGATTGCTTTTCATCTATTCTTCCTATTATCATCATGGTTCGCATGGTGCACATAACTTGAATTTGAATGATAATAATAGCATATTTCATGCGTGCATAGGTTTTATCTTTGGAGAGAGGAGGGAAAGCGAATTTCGCGTTTTGTTAATAATCATGTGCGCGAAGAATGAAGATGTGACGTGAGGAGAAGCTATCATTTCTATTGTAGGCTGCTCAGTCAGTGATTTCAAAAAAATATGAAATATTCGATTAGGCATGGCAGATATAAAAATACGTTGGGTGGTTAACAAAGAGAAAGTCAGTGAAGCCAGATTCAATTCGGATTCGCTCAAAGGTGTCACATATTTTCTCGCAAGATATTCCTACTTTGTGAATGTCTTTATTAATCCTGCTTCATGTCATGTATTTCTGACGCTTATTATAATGTAAATTATACCTCCATTTTATAAATATATAATATTCCACTATTTCGTTCAACTTTTGTTTTCAACGGTCGAAGCCATATTTTAAAAGCATCATGAAGCACATGGTCTATTAGGGGCATTAAGACAGAACAGTTTGCTGTATATTTGAATTTTGAAATGTTTTTGAAACGTGATAGGTTTATAGAGATATTACACATGACATCAGTGTTACCAACCTCATTCTTCCTTACTGACACTGGCAGGTCTTCTCGCATAAAAACTGCCTGCCAAACCTTTCGCTGCTGCTGCTGCCACAATCAATTTCCAAGACCCGCTTGATCCACATCTCATTTCATAATAAAATGAAGAATTTTATAACGAACGGCAATGTACAATTTTGCAAATTACCATTGTGTTTTTGGAATTCTCTATTATTACACGGAGAACAAAGGTGAGTGTAGTGTGCACATGGAGTTCCATATGTCTGCCTTCATGTGATTAATCACAAATCTCATCTTTTTAATGGATGTCACATTGTGTGGAATCATGTAAGTACAAATACTGTAGCTATGCAGGAGGCTGGAACTACAAACTTCATCTCTACTCTAACTCTAAGTAGATTTCTCTGCTGGGAAGAGAAAGGCCTCGCGTTCTCATGTAATATTGATACTGATTCCTATCCGTAATCCAATTTGAAATGAGCTTGTTCAACTGGCAAATGTACATTGCTTTTTGTTCGCACTGTTCTATTACATACTACTAGTATGCTATGACTCGTCGTGTTACAACACGAAGCCCGTGTTCTTTATTATACATATTTTGTGCATAAGGAGAAAGGGATAAAAGCATGCAGAGAAGAGATGAGACATGAAAAAAGTCAAAGCGTATATTTTCACTAAATTAACCCCCTTATCCTGAGAAAGAAAAAAGATTGACATGAAAAAGATGTTGAACCAAGTAACTACCAGAAAAAAATTTATCAAAAATTCTCGTCTCTTTTGAAAGGTCTTCTTTGATATGCTCAAACGTATCTGTGTATATGCATGTGGAACTCATGGAAAGTGAAAAAGAGCGTGGAAAATTGATGTCGAGAATTTTACCTTCTCCTCTTATTCACCCACACTATACACCTAAAGGCATCTTGCTTGCTGCACATCAGCTCCTTTCTCTTTCTGCATGCATATTATTTACTCTCACTCACCCGACATGCATTACCTAGTAATAAATATATGATTGATTCAATGTTTTGATCAATTTCAGCCGAGCAGCTCCTCTGCACTGGCTCACAGTCATCATCATCAGCATCATCATCACCAACAGTACCATGCACATCATCATTCAAGTGGCAATCCTGATGGTACTACAACAATTCCGACAACGACGACGGGAACTACAGCGAGTGCCAATGACGAGAGCAGTCAGCGGAAGAGAAGTAACGGCGGGCCTGGAAGACTACCTTCTTGGATAAACGTCTCTGGCCGGGCCGGCACTCCCTTACTGAGTAACCGGCGGGAACGAGGTAAAACACATACTTTGTATGCTTAAACTATGTCTGAAGCATGATTATCGTTATTACTGCAATCGTCGAGGTTTTCTCAAGATTTCTTTTCCTCTCTCCATTTTGCCATCCTTGTTTGTTTGCTTGAAAGCAAGCAAACAAAATCACACATTAAGAAGAGGCAGAAAAGAGAACACAAGAAAAAGTATGGACACTTTGCATTAGAAACATATATGCTTACACTTCGGGAGAAAACGATTCTAGAAACGCAAAGGGAAGGGATTTATAACGTTCCTCTGTGAGTATAAGATACGCTGGTACCTTTCGTTGATTAATTGCACTTCAAAACTCTTGCTTTCTCGTCATCCATTACAGACAGAGAGATTCAGGTTAACAGATTCACTAGGGCCGTCGCAACCTGCGAATTCGCCTCTTCGTCACGGACTCCCCTTTTAACCACTTGAAAAACTCTCATCCCAACACAAACACGGTAAGCTTTGTGTTGTGGATGAGTTGCAATCTTGACGTATCTCCGTTATTATTATTATTCAGAAGTGGTTCCAAAAAATGAAGAAAGCGGCGTTAGTAATAATGCTGGTAGCTCTGTATCAATACATTATATAGCATTTAATAATGAATTCATGTCCGTTGCTGAGCACGGTTTGGTTAGAAGGCCTATTTTGTGCAGTGCTGTTTTTAACCTATTCTCATGATTTTCTTTCTTTCATCCTTTAATCTATTTCCAAAGTATAAAACAGAATACGACTACGCTTGATTCGCCCTGTGATGCGAGAAATAACGAGTAATAATGAAATTATGTAAGAAAGCCTTGCTAAAGAGGATTAGATTTTTTTCTGTTTTATTTAGTAGGTAAAAGACGTCATACATATTATAGCTTCAAGGGGTACTTTTTGAACTTTCCAGAATACACGAGTAGCTTTTCTTTGTAATAATAAACTCTTTTTATTGTGTTCTTTGTAAATGAACAACAAGTAGTATCTCTTGGATATTTTTTGCGTTCCCATTTCTCTGTGCCATCATACGTTCATAGTATCCTCTAAAAATATAACCTTTTGTATTATTTTGTTGCCGTCAAAAAGGGCCCTGCCGCTACAGGAGATGCGGTGTCGGCAGAGAATGTAGAGTAAGCGAGTCAACGAGACTGGCAGAGTGCAGCTGTATCAGAGAGTGTAAGAAAGAAGAGAACGACGGGAAATCCAATAATAAACCTGTTTGTGGGACGGACGGTCGACTTTATCCTAGTTACTGTGATCTCAGAAAAACTGCCTGTCTTACCGGAGTGCAGATCTTTTTTAGCCATTACTACCAACACCAACAATATTATCCACATCATCATTATGATCATCTCTACCCTGACGAGAGCGATGCAAGTAGTAGCCGTTACCCAGAACGCCACACCAATTTTCGTTTTGGTGGCCCACTAAATGAGAGCATAAGCTACGTGAACCACAAACGTAACAACTTTATTCCGAGCAGAGGTAAGCAGGATCCTGAGTGTTTTCCCTTGATTCAACCCCAACAACAGAATTATCAACATCGCAACTTACGTCGTCAACATGAGCTGGATAAAAATCCACCTCAGGATAAGGACGAGGGATTTGCCCAGCCACAATCTCCACACCCATCGGTATCAACAACCGTGATGGAACAGCGTCATGGCCTGGTTAAAAATGAGATTCAGTCTCTTGCGGAGTACTACGATGGCGGACCGAACAATGATAAAAACGATGATGACGAGGACGACGATGATGTTGACGATCATGAAGCTGATTACGAGGTAGATGAGCAAAATCAGTATCACAAGTCTCCTTCCTCGACTGGCATAAAGAAAACCATTTCAACCGAAAACGAGGATGACGGTCTCAGTCAGACCGAATCCAACCAAAAAAACCACGACGATGATATCAACTTTGAAGAGGATGAAGAAGATGAAAAGGTTGATATTGGCGGCGATAATAAAGGTTCTAGCGGTGGAAATACTCTGGAAATCCGTAATTTCCAGTACGTTGAGAAAAAGTACAACCACAAACAGCATCGTCAAGTTAAACAGCAACCTCCTAACAATAGTAAGAGCACAACTCCGCCATACTTTATTAAATAATAAATCTTGCTTTGAGTAATGATATTTTCATTTGTCCTCTTATTTTTATTGAACCGTTTCTTCGTTTGGAAATTACTGCTTCAAGCAAAACACTTTACTTGTACATTAATAGCGATTTTATTTCACGGACCAGAGTGACCAGACTTTTTACGGTGATTACACTAGTAAAGTTTTGTGTGCTTAGTCTTACGTTCAATTTTTTTCTCAAGCTGGAAAGTTTTCTCTCAGTGTTTAGTTACATATTTTTTCTAATGATCTACTTATGTTAAGACCAGACGATTGCAACAAAAGTAAGCAAGGCGAGAGCAAGCTAAGAACCAAGCAGGCAATGAAGAAAGGTACTCACTATGTAACTCCAAAAGGAGCAAGACAGAAGAACAGGGAACAGGAGCAGTATTTAGAACAAGAGGACTTTCTCTAGGAAAGTGGAATGGAGATTTGTGAAATGAAAACCACGAATCAGAATACAAATATTATTACGGTATTACCGTAGGATATTAGAAAACTGGCGAAACGGGAGTAATGATAATAGATATGGACAAATCCCTGGTTTTGAGTAAAAGGAAACGTGCACAATTCATTCGATATTCCATATTATACACTTTAGTTACACGAAAAAAGTAAAATGTGCAATATTTTTATGTCTACTAAATAGAGAAAAAGATCCAGGAGGTAAGTGAGGAAATACGGATCATAGAGGAAAATATCTTCTAGTCAGGAAATGGACGACGACAGCAGAAGAAAATAATGTTCATACGTTGAAAGTGGAATTGAGTTTTTTGTCAGTGCTTTTTCACTTTTACCAGTTTTATTATTGCATTTGATGGTGGCGGGTAGTAACAGGAGTGAGCCGAGTAGTTTAGAAACAGTTTGTTCCTTTTATTCTTCCAGTTTAACTGGAAATGGAATGACTGTCGTGTAGGCACTCACTTTACTTATTTCTAACTTCCATTCCAAAACTACTTTCACACATAATTTCATACACACGCAAGCAAATAGCTATATATTTTCTGTCTCAATGTTGCATTAGCAGTAAGTATTAGTGGAACATATTTTCTGCAGATGAACAAGAAGAAAGTAAAATACCTTTCGTTCACTTTCATGAAAAGCATCAGAAGAACAAGGTATTGTTGTCCTGTTTATTTATGTTTCTGGGCATGTATAAAAGTGTCGTTTATATAAATAGATCAAGTAGTTGTTGGGAGCATTCTATTCTCTCTTTTGTTCGGAGCCATCACCACCAAAAATACATAACTTAATCCGGTGCCTTTTTGCATTGATTTTGGAGAAATTTCACAAGAAAAGAAAGAGAATCCGTTTTTCCTATAGCATAAAAAAGGCACGCGGATAAAAATCTCCATTTCCTGCAACGTCAGTAAATCCAGGAAAAGCGTTTACTTGAAAAAAGTACGATATAGAAAAAGCCGTCTTTACATGAAAGGAATGTTCGAGGAAAACTTATTACGAAGCCAACTTTTTAAGGAATACAAAAATCTCAAATACGTATAACGCACATACATTGTTGTGAATAGAAAATTGTAAAATGTAATACGAGGAAAAATGGGAAATAAAACGTTACATAAGATATCATGTTCTACTGGAAGTGTCATGTTAGCTTCTCCTATCAATTGCAGTGGTATACGACCTAACTCACTCTCCAAACTATTTCTACGTCCTTCGAAACTTTTTTTGAGAGCGATTTAACTTAAACAAGTTTTTCTAAAAGTGCACAAAAATGTTCCTTCTGGTAAAAATTGTAGTGTCATACCGTTAACTTAGAGGGGACAATAGATCATTTACGAAATAATTGGTCCACTATTTAACAAAGTTATAATCTCAGAAATAAGAACATCAGAAACACTGAGTTTGTACCTGAATAATAAAATATTATCGTCCCATATATTTTGCCAAACGTGAACAGTCAAGAGCCAAAACCACTATTATGCTGATTCTCTTTCGATTGCAGTCAATTCCAAGATTTATTTAATTCTAGAACCGGCAACTCCCATTTCAAGCTCACTTTAAGCAGATAAAATTGAAGTCAGGAGGAAGAGATGCAGAACCGTAGAAAATAAATAACTTACGCTCTCCAGAAGAATTGAAGAATAAAATGCTTGCATTTACAGACCTACAGGTTTTTGTAATCTTTCTAGTTCGAAGTAAATCCTAGTCCGTGCTCTAAAAATACTGACCCAAGGACCACTTGCATCTGTGTGCTTTGTTTTTTCTGCTGGATAGTAAAATTTCGCTCTTCCTACCAATTACACTTAAAGAACCAAAGAGATGCACAGATTTTTCTAATAAACGATTCCAAATGCTATTGTGTGTACCTATGAAACACAAATAGCGTATTTATCTAGCCATTCATTCTACAAGCAGTTTAATGGAAAAAATGCAGGAAACAAAAGTCTTAAGGAGAAATAGGGCTGGATTGTCTGGTGGAAAAAGATATATTGCACTTTCCATTCTTGCTTTTTGGCAACCAGCGTAAGTGTATTTTTCTCTCCTTTTCAATTCTTTTTCTCTCTTTTGCCTGATCTCTTTGGCTGTTTAGTTGTAAAAGTCGAGCTAGCTTCCAGATTCATTTCGAAAAGAAACATGCAAACAGGAAAAGAGAAAGGAAAATAAAGGCCACTTATTATATACCTAGACAAGAAACACGTCCACTTGCTTTCTCTGATTGTACACATTACGTTGTCTCCAGATACATTTCAGCATTTGTTTCCGTTCACTTTAGAATTGCTCGGGCTTCACTTGTTTTTAAAAGAAGAGCGTGTGTAACAATAAAAAAAAAATTCCACGCACATACACGACATCCTACATTTTAGCAAAATACAACAATTCAACCAACGTGTGTTTCCGTTATAGAGAGAGACAAGAGAAACGTATAAAAAACGTCTCGTGTGCTCCTCTCGCGTACGAGTACATGTCCAATTCTGTGTAGTTTTGGTGGCGTCTCCTGATTCCAGAGTTGTTTTATTTTTTCCAGGATAAAATATTAGACGTGCAGTCGTTCTTGGTGCGTTTCCCGCATCCATTTAATGTGCACACAGTGTGCAATGCAGTGGCAGTGGAAAACAAAAATGAGAAACAGAAAGACATACGCACATTAATACACAACTCCATACATTATTATGGCGAAACACGTCGCGTATTTAGTGGTACATTGTAGCCTCTAAAGTAGATATATGTGTGTCTAGAGGAGGATCCGTTTCTCTTAGCGGATCTTGAATTAAAAGGTTGTAATGTTTACTTTTCGTTAGAACGGCGTAGTCGCTTTTTCCGCATTACTACATTTCTTATCCCGTAGGAATAGACAGAGAAAGGTGTACCAGCTTATTCAATTCATTCATGCAGTCACAAACTCCAGCAGCACATCCGTTACGTAATAGAACAGAAATCGTATGGGGCATAGACAAAAGGTAAAAAATCTAGCTCGCACTACAGTAAGTATACTTTCTTGCCATTACTGTCACTTCTAAACATTTAGGTAGTAACAATGAAGGCGAAAAACTGGAGACGTGCCTTATTGCAAACACACCGTTTTATCACTTCTTCTCCAGGAGCGGAAGAAGTGGAGAAGTAAATCGAATGACGAATAAAAGCATCTTTTCTGTCTCTTTCTCTGCCTCTCTCCACATATGGCGAAGAGAAAAGGGCGGAAAGCAGAGACTTGTGAGACGGGGTGATAGAATGCGAATGGGAGTTAAGTCATTTAATGGAAATATTTAATGGATTCATGGAGTCTTTAAGGTACGCAGGACTCATACCCAAGCACATTTCCGTTCTTGGTGTCGCTTCCTCCGCTCTACATATTATTATCCAAATTCTGTCGTCTCTCTAATTCCTCTTCCACCTCTTTCTTTACCTCTACCTCATCGCCACCGTCATCGTTTCGTCCTCATGAATATTCATGCATTTGACAACTTTAGTTAAGAATGGGAGAACGGGAAACGAGAAAGCATTTTCTCATTCTACCATCCTATCTCTCCCTTTCGCTCTGCTGGCGTCTGGAACTCGAACTCACGTTCTTCTGTCGGAAAATAAGACGAGAGGAGAGAGAAAAGTCTTCCCGTGGCGCAGCATGATGACAATGATAATAATGTTGGTTGGTTGGCGATGATACCAAAAGCCTGCTAAGAGGATCTAAACGCATACCAAATAATAAATACTCGGTTGCAGGAGGAAAAGAAGGAAAGATCACGTTTTATTTGACAATCCCTTCCAATTTTGCCCCTCAATTGTCATATCCTTGTCGTCGTTGCAGTTATTGTGCTTGAAAATCAAAATAACAACCACACAATGTAGTTAACAATCTAAAACGCATATAAAAGTACTAAAGAGGTCCCAGGCCAACTGCTTTCACATTCGGATAGAGAATGCATTTTGGTAGAAAATGGTAGAAAGATGAATACAGAGTAAAAGAAAAGTCCATGGTACAACATAGTAATCGTTTGAGTCGAGATAGTTGCTCTTTAATGGAGGGAAATTTCCCTATCTTGTTTACACAAACTGAAATGATACTCAAGTCTGAAACGGATGCAGAAAAACGGCATAACAAGAATTGATACACCCACATTCTCTAGAATAAAAGAGTGTCTTCTTGTTGATATACGCCAAGAGAAGCTAGGGTCATTGGAGTTTTGGGAGAATTGAAAAGGAGGAAGGAAGTTGGTAGTCCTATATAACCTTAGCGAGTACAAATATGAAGTTTTATGAGGGTGTAAAACATAAGGGAATTCATGATAATAAATACTGAAGAAAATTCTCCAACTTAAAACCTTTCTTCTACTATCAAATTGGATGGAAGCTTTTATATGGCTACATGTTATAACATACTAAAGTGTATGGTTTTGTGAAAACTGCTCTGGTTGGCTTTGAAAAAAGTTTTGGTTACTGACAGTTGCTTTGTTTTATCAACTGTGCTGGGATTTACGACCTCAGCTATTGAGTGCTTCCACAACAGACGAGGTAGGCATAACAAATATGCATAGATCACATTCACAAAGAAACCGAGTTTCACCCTTTCTCCAATAAAGTCGCTTGTTGTTGTTGGGCTGTCATTCGTACTCTTCGGTGCATTTAAGAAGGCAGTATCTTCTTACGGCTGGGACATGAGTGCTAGTTCGTCGGTTGATGGCGAAGTTACCTAAGTCAACTTTTTCCATAGAGATTTCATGTTTCTTATGAGAAGGAAAAACAAAAGTGAAGGCAGTGCCTATTGAAAATGATGCTGTCGTCGAAGTTGTCACCGAGGGGGACGTTCTTAGGAGAAACAGTTGAGAGAGAACGCGATGCAAGCATTCCTGTGTGCTACTCTTGTAAGGGCCATTACTTTTTATGATCAGGATATCAAGCACCAAGACAAGTGGTGGATGGGCGCTCCACCGTCATTCTCATCAGAACAGCATGGACAGAGCGAAAGAGACGATTCTAGTGTCCCTTCTTTTTATCCTTTTTGCCTTCCCCATATCATTCCCATCACTATCAACATCCTGTCATGTTCTGCGAACGTTTATGGCAAGCAGTCACTACTTTAGGAAAAAGTTTGATAATTATCTGAACACACATACTTGGTTTTATATAGTTAACAAAGGTTCAATTTATATCTGGCTGAAAAGAAAAAAGAGCTTGCTCAAGGATAAGGATAAAAAAGAATAAAGAAAATAAAAAGAATAGAAATGGAAGGGAAGCAGCAAGTAAGAAGGACATGTACGAAATTGTGACGTATTTTGCCATTATAATAAGTAATATGTACTTTGATAAGGACAAAACCCAGTTCAGTGCAGATCACTGAGCAGGAAACCGTTGTTGAATTCTTGTTTCTTTTCCTTACTATTCTCCTTTTCACTTCTGCTATAAACAAAGAGAAGAAATCCCTTTCGAGTTTTCTTCGCAATGTGATGCAACATTTATCCTGTGGAGGATAATATGATATCTGCCGTTGTATTGGAAGTGAAAAGTGAAAAATCCTACTTGTACAGTAAAGCAAACAAAAGAGTGTCTCCGTACACAATTGATAGAAAAAGACCCTTTTCACTTGATATTTTCGTCCAAAATAATACTGGATTATGCAAGACACGAAGGAAAACTGCCTTTTATAAATGTACATATTTATACAGCAGTGGAAAAATACGAAAGTCTACTGACAAATGCTCATAAATGTGCACTTACAGACAGTAGTGTACATATAAGCAAGACAAAGCGTATGGCGGTAGGTGGTTATGGGAAAATGCGATTTGATCGACAAAGAAAATAAAAAGGCGAAGGAATGTTGTTATAGACAAAGTGGGCTTGGGACTCTCGAAATGACCTGATGAAAGTTTTTTCTCCTCCGTTCCTTTCTTGTTGTCCTCTCCCCATAAACAGGAGCTGTCAGTACCGAAATTGTCTTCTACCAATTTCATTCTTTTTTTTCTTTCCCTCCACTTCTTTGTTCAATGGAAAAAGTCAAAGTCACTAACTCGGAAATCCAGTTCTGCGTAGTTTGTGTTCTTAGCATAAAATGAAAATTCCTCTTTCTTAAAAGAGAATGGAAACAAGAAGGTGGCTTATAACATTAGCACAAGGGAAAGTAAAAATTTAAGGACGAGCTGTTGCATACATGAAAAAACTCTTGCTCTTGTTCTTGCTTTTTCACTCTTCATTCTATTAAGGATTTTTTCTGTTCCTTTTTGTCTAAGAAAGTTAATACACAAAACTTGTTTTCTCTCGCACAGTTCGTCTCGTCTTTTGCACAGCATATTTTCCTCTCGCTAAAAGATTGCCTTTCGCATCTATAGTCATTTTTCGAAGAAGGGCATAGCTATAAATGTGAATATGGTGTAGGAAGCAAGGATAAGATATTTTCTTTCTGCTTACCAACTCACTTTCTCCTACGCTAAAGTTATGCCAGCCAAGCCAAGCCTAACTCTCATCACCCGGTATTGCCATTACAAATTTTCTTGCATAACTTGATTATTCAGGAAGACTTACGACCATCTTAGTATTATATGGATTTTCCTCCAGCTTGGGAAAAAACTCCACTTCAACAACTGCACGTCAATCACTCAGTGTTTTTTTCTTTTTTAGCTTAAGTGTACCATTAACTCCTTCAGCTCTTTGATATTTAAAAATCTAAATGGTATGGTTATGAGATGCGTAAATTCTCTACTACATCTCTATCAGATTATCCTACACATCAGAAACGAGAGCCTGAAAAACTTTTAAGAGAAAGTAAATATTTTATTACATGAAAGAGTAATTTTCAACTACGCCTAGAAACTACTCATTAGTAGAGACCTACGTGTACATTCATATAAACAGAGCTACCACTTTTTAAACCATCCAATTTAACATGTACCACATTTTTATACTTCTCACAACTTAAATAATTATTATTATGTATTATTTTATGTACATAGGTATATGTGTTAATGATAGCAGCTGTTTCTCTTTTGGTAATTATATACACTTTACAAAATGTTAAGGTTTTCCGTTTGACGAGGCATTCTTGTACTTCAAATTTTATTGCGTAAAAATGAAAGTTTTATCCCGGCCGTGGCAATTTGCAAATAAAACCCAGAGGAAATACCTTAGTGAAAGTGAAAGCTGTGCCCTTCATCCCCGTTAGCTGTTTATGAAAATTGTGGCTGTGGTAGGGAGTTCATAATTAACATATTGAAATAAGCACAGACGACAGGCTAAAAATTATTTTTATTTCGCATTTTCTTCCGTCGACTGATTTTTCCTTTTCATTTCTTGCATGAAAAGTTCGATTAATTCGTTCATTTAATGTAAAAACAAAATGCGAGACAAGAGAAACTTTCCACTTTTTTCCTTATGTGGAAAAACGCATTCATCCTTTACGAGGGAGTGTATTCGCAAGCAAACCAGATCTACGAAAGCATGAGTGAAACTGAAAGCATGGAGCAAGTACGTATGTGCATTTTAGTATGATATCTAAAGTTAAACTATTTATTCTTACTTTTCCTTTCCTCCACTTCTTTCTCTTTAACTATATTTATGCTTCAGAAGTTGAAAACTTTTTTCCGCTACTTTTTTCTATCTCATCTCGCTGATTTGAACCCAGCTCAACCGTGTTTTTTTTTTGTTTTTCTCGTCTTCTCCATTTTATTCCCTTTTCTTTCTCCACACTTTCCTGTTTATTGCTCAAGTTAAATCTGCTTTTTGGATTGAGTTTGTGATGAAATGGGCTCATTAACAACAATAAATTATAGGCTAATGGCCACTATATTGAGTCTGTAGGTTGAGATTAAAAATCATTAAAACAACTAAAAGGACTCCTTGCTTCGTCGTTTTATATTTTGTTTTTGCTATTGTCACTGCAGCCCGGGACCTATCTCCGGCAGTAATAAAGCGTTACAGTTACAATGAAGAACATGAAGCTTCGAGTTTCGACGCACATGGAGGCTTTATTGTCAGAAAGAGAGAGAAAGAGCTACAGAACTAGAGTTTTCCTCCAGTCCCACTCTTGCTTTCAATTTTATTTGGTTGGTTGACTATTTGGTTTGGCGTTCGCCTTGTTTACCTCAGTTGCTGCTACTCTTTGTTAAGTACTACTTAATTTTGCCAAATATGCATGATAAAATAATGCAGGAATAACTGTACAATGCCGACTATTACAGTACAATGTGCACGAATGTATTTCAAGAACAATACTCGAGCATTTTCTAATACGACCTCTTTTTCTTTTTATGTACCAATTTTCCTACGGAGCTTGGATAGATTTGCTCACTCAAATAGAAATCAGGAAGAGAAACAACGGACATTGTTATTTCAAATGTTCGAGAAGTGTTCTTTACAAAATGAGTGTATATAGTCATAGTTTCTACCATGATTAAACATAAGTAGGTACAACAGGAAGTTTAGTACAGCTTGTGCTTTACACACCCCTTCGTTTACATTAATTCACATCTTGTTCCACCTCTTCAGTCCCTAATATTTCAAGTACTTTCTGCTTGACTGGAAGGAAAAGCACGCATCTTTTTAAAAGCAATGAAAATGCAACAAATAAGAAAAGTGCTGTTTTGGCTCAAATCCCCCAATTAAATTTTCTACTCGTTGGACATGCATCATCATCAGTGTTACATCTTGCTACTTGCGATGACTATATGAACTTGTGGCAGCAGTTGAAGAACAAGACACGAAAGTGCAATACATTTTTGGAGTGTTCGCAACTTTGTGCCAAAGCACATGGAATATAAATTCCTACTTATATTTTTGAAACGAGTGTCTTTTTCTGTACCCATCCCACGCAAAAGTACAATAAATTCTGTTTTTAACTCTTACGAAATAGAGAATGAAACATCTGCACTGTATTGTCTAATTTCAGATTACCCCAGTGTCATTACTAGATCAGAAAAGGGAAGAAAAATCTCAAGTAAGAGAACAAATGGGCTGGTCGACAGCCGTCACATTTCTTCTGAACCGGTCCATTCCAATCTTGCTCAGGATTCTTCCTCTTCATCTTATTTCAACTTTATGGAGTACAATAAAGATAACGCGCAAGGGGAGAAAGCAATGAGAATAAAGAAGAAAGTTGTGAATTCCGTGGAGGACGAATTTCGCTGGAGGAAAGATGATCAGAATGGAGAAATGTCTGACCAAGCCATTCCATCTCGTCAGCAGCCTGAACATGACGACGAAACGTTCGCAACTTTCCAAGAAAAAGAAATGTTAGACCCTTCAGCTGTAACAAATCTTGCATGGAAATCGTCAATGGTGCACCCAAAAAAGGAGATTAGTAAACGCAAAGATAACCAAAAAAACGACCGTACTACATTTGGAAGTGGTCATTGGGATGATCCTGTCACGAAAGACTCATCTTTCGCCAAGAGTCCAGGTCAAGTCGATCAGTCTGTTGGAGCCAGTAAGAAAAGGGGAAGTTTTAACCTTCCTTCTTCAAACTCACACCAGCAGCTGCCACAACAGCAGCAGCTCAGCAGCAGTGATGGCAAGAGTGGCAGTACTTCAGTCAGACATAATATTTGCTCGCCGCAGGACTACGAAATACTTAAGGTACGGTACGTGGTCTGAGTTACGATATTAATTCAGACGTCTCTCCTTTTCTTTCTCTTCATTTCCTCCATGTAACATACAAATTAGCAGCTAAAATCCCTTCCAGGAATGAGGAAGAGAAGAACAGAGAAAAGTGTGCGGAATGGAGTTTATAAATGTTCTACTTACGCATTTTTTCTTCTCTTTTACACTTTCACTTTTCTTGCTTTAGTTTCTCTATTTTTACACAAAAGTTTTTATATCCGTCCATTTTTTACAAAGTTCAAATCTTTTTTTTTCGTTTTCATTTCAATTCATTCAGTGGCCAGCTCGTTCCATCCGATTTCATTTCTTCTTGCATGAGAGCCCTCTCCTTTGCTTCTATCTTCTTCTCTTTTGAAGGGCTTTTCACTTCTGACAACTTTGAGTGTAACACGCACAAGAGCATGCCAGATCATCATGTAGTATTTAAGTCGAGGGTCCGGTTCCACTCTGTACACGCCATGTAAAAACTAAATAAGTAGTATAATGGGTGTGTTCTCGGAGTAACTAATATGACAAACATAAAATAGCTACACTTTCCTTTCCAAAAACTTCTTTTCAAGCAGAAAAAAGAAATGTAAAAAATAACCGGAGAATGCCAGAGCTTTCAGTGGTTTTGCGTGCAGAAGTTATTTTTCTTGGCAATGAAACTTGCGGGAAAAGACATTTCCGCAAAGCATTATTATTTGACTTTTGGTGGTAGGAGGCTTTTTTTGTGTTAGTAACTGTGGCACAACAGTTACTAGATACCACAGTACCGCACTTCAAGCCCCAAGCCACCACGGTTGACTTATTGAGATACATTAAATTTGCTCCACTGATCAGTTATTTTTTATGAAGCGACAGATTCTCTAATTTATTGTTTTATGAGAGCGCTAAAAACCATTCCCTAGTGAAGATAAATATGACATCCAGGCTTCACGAAGAGCAATCTTAGAATGGCACTCAGCCACACGAGACATAAAATGAATGACAACGGTGATGAAGGCGAAAGCTCTCTGAATAAAACTGACAGAAGGCAATAATAATGGTCCGGGTGGAGAGTTTTTAATAGCGGAACCTCTTCCATTTGACCATTATTTATATTTTAAGAGGAAAGGAAAAGCAGATGTAGAATAATAAAAGCGCAAAAATTAACACATTTCAAAAGCACTCCAACCCGTTTCCAGAGACAGAGAAGCGGAAGTCTGCTACTATCATTGCATAACATAAGCAAAACAAAAGGCTTTACAGCGGTGGTAGTATCATGATAACAATAATAATGATCATCAGCACAATGCACAATAGTATCCGTATAATGGACAACAAAGTGAGCCCAAAGTTTCATAATCTTTTTTTGTCTTTATTTTTCTCCTTTTTATGATTGCACACGGCGAACAGGGCGAACTTTTCCAGTATGACATGGCCAAGTTAATGAACCATATGAAGTTGATGACATCTGTCTCAAATGAGGTTGTTGCCGATCCTAATGCTGACGAAGCGGGCGCTGGTGGAGTTTATGTTCGATACCCACGAGAAGTGATGGAGGGAAATCGCGATGCTCCCTGGAGCGACATGATGATGGCTAGCACTTCATCCCCCTCCCTACCCTCGCCATGGCTAAATAATATAGAAGGTGATGGACCGGAAGCTGATAAAGACAATTTACTCCGTCATATATTCACTTTGCTGGATCGAAATCATGACAGCGTGCTAGAATATGTTGAGCTGTACAAAGTAAGTTTTACTTTCTCCAAGCTTGATGTATATTTTTTTACATAAAGTCTTGTACATTTTTTTAAGATTTTGCCGAACTCTTACCCCGCAGCGCAAGTACTGAGAAAAAGTAGGTGTAGGCATAATTCACTTCGAGCACAGAGGCTTTATTCATTTTTTCAAGAAGAAATTTGCGAGCAAACAAAACCGTTCAACTATGGTAGTGTAGCTAAACAATAATAACACTGCAGGGCAAGACGTGCTCAAGACAAAACACTAACAATTTTTGCGTATTATCATGATGATGAACCCTCTGATCTTGATGAGAGACACGGCAGCGTTGGTGCTTTAGTTTTACTTTTACCTCTTTCTAACATGGTTTTTCTTCTAGACTAGGACAGTGTATGGAAAATAGTATGTGGAAAAACTGGTCTAGAAAATAATGTTGTGTAGTTTAGCGGCAATGAAACATAATAAAGGAGAATAGTTTTTTGAGTGTGTGAATTTTTATTCACCAGTGGTCCATTTCCCAGGATATTTTCTAACTAACTTACTAAAAACGCAAATAAGTGAACGGTAGTTTTTTACGTGGTAAAACGCTTTAATGTTGCCAACATTGTGAAAAGGAGTGGGAACAAAGTGAAAGCGCGTATGGGAGATTAAATTGGCTGTCTTCACATTTTACGAAGCTGTACACACACCGCAACGCAACACACATGCAGACACAAACTAAATAAGCAGAAAACACGTACAGATGATTAGATAAGGGAAATTATACAGAAATAACATGTATAAAGAGGCATTATCATTCGCTTTACTTTGTCCGCCCAGAGTCCCCTTTTTTGCAATGCAAAATCGTGCACAAATGGACTGTTAATAGTGACAGTTACGGTTATTGCATTTGAACAGGGTAATGTAGCCACATAAAATATAGCTGAGCATGATGATAGGCTATTTTGCCTGCCGAAGAGTGCTACAATGATTCTCTCCTTTTCTCAGTCACTCAACTTCACCGGAATTCCATGCATATAGACAGGAATTTTGTCGGAGAAAAACGGTTATAGATAATGGAGATACATGCATAATTCAGAAGTGAGCAGTATGGCATATCGCCTAAAGATTAGTGTCATTTATAGGTTGCTGTACATTTTATTCGTCTTCGGTGTTACTTTGTAACCGTACAACCTCCTTGCTTTCATTTTTTTCTGCCACGCAAATTTTATAGACAAATATATATTTCTTATTTTATTTCTAAAAAACAGGCAGAACTGGAGAATCGTTTGGAATTGAGAAGTCCGGAGAAGACAGGCTGCCAGTTTCGGGATTTCCTTCTGTTTGATGACACAGACCATGATGGCCAACTTCATGTCAACGAATTCTTTTCGAGCTTTAGCCATTTTTATGGTAATCAAATGTAGCTCTATTTTATGTATATATAAAAATAAAGTACTAGATTGGAACCAGGCTACGTTCACCCTCAATTTATCACTGCTTTAAGGGGTTCTCTGCTATTTCCCGGCACTTTAAAATTGCAGTTTTTTCTCTCCGCCATTTTTATACAGATATTACGATGATCTCTCTGGACAAAGCTTTGGAGACAAAGTATGTGAGGGTGGTGGAGGGTGACACGGTCGTTCTCCAATGTGACATTACAGGTAGGTATTTACTATAATAGTTCATGGCAGCCGGCGGATCAGTTTAGAATACAGTGGAGTAACAAAAATCTAACATTTTTTTTGGCAGGAAGTCCGCCACCGTATATAAGGTGGAAAAGATACGGTGCTGATTTGTCTCATATGTTGGGTTCCGGGATAAAAAATAATATTGACGGAACCCTTGCGTTGACAAATGCCCACATGACCCACGCCGGGCATTATTCCTGTCAGTCTCCCCGAAACCCCGAAGTTGTGCAAACTCATATTCTGATTGTAGAAAGTGAGTAAATAGGATAACGGTTGCTTGAATTGTTGTTACACTGTTTCTGTTTTGTTCCTTTTGCATTTGCATAAAATTACAAAAAGTTTTGAGAGCGCATGAATATAATATGAATAAAGTTACTCCAGTGCTTCTCTCAATTCTTATATAATATTTACTTTTTGCTAATAATAATAAAGTTATTTTATGTTGACTTGCATTTTTATAGCTCAACCCTACGTCGTCATCTCACCAAAAGCGAGTTGGAAGCGACCCGGGGAAGATTTGCTTCTCATCTGCCGGCTCGTTCTTCCCATTATGGATTCTTCATCAGAGGAGGGTAGCACAAATGGTCGCTCCATTTCTCCTACAAAGACAGAGGCAACTCCCGAAAGAGGATCAGTCAACTGGACTTGGTTATTCAATGGGATTCCATTGAGAGAGCTGCCAAAATCAGATAGCAGTAATAATAGCGACAACAACAATAATCATAACAATAAATACATTTTTGAAAACTCCACATCGCCTGATGAAGGCACGGGAGGAGGATCAGGAATCAGTCGGCTTCGAATCCGGGAGATTTACTTTCCCGACATCGGATCCTACACTTGTCAAGCGGAGTTGGATCTAGCTGGAATTGGGCTCGCCTCTTCGTCCCTGGTCGTTATTGATCCAAATTCTAAGCCAGGTTTGCTTTCACATACTTTTAAGAAGGAAAACTTAGCATCCCCTTTTCCATAAAATACCCGCGGTTTCAATAAACACACTTTATGATGAAGATCGATATTGTTTTGTTGTCCTACAAAACACGCACTTTTATTGTATAAAATACCAAAAATAATAATAGAGCAACAACGATATACCTATATAAGCTTCGTATTGTTGACTGTTGACTCTTTGTATGATGTGGGTGGGTCTTTCATTGTTTACTTTCTCTCGGTCGCCGCTATTCACCCTCCTTTTACCAACGATATCATCATCACACATCAACGCCGTTCTCATTACATCCCAACGCAACAGAGCTACAAGCCTTACACAACATCAATGCGAAACAGCTTCTCGTTTTTCATCGAAATGGGCTCGCCTCGTACAGTGCGGAGCATTGTGGATGGCTATGGGAAATATTTGGAGACGATGTGGTTCAACTTTCCAAAGAAGGCGATGGAATGGTGAGTGAAATGTTACAATACTCTTCTTTGTTTGTACACAATAATTTCTTTTATTAGGACCTTTTATACATATATATACACACACATTCAAGAATATATCATATCGAAGAGGTTTGACAAGTTACACAACATCAAAGCTATACGTTCCTCAATTAATCCCACCATTACTACGGCTGTTTGCGAACATAATTTTGAGTTACGATCGAACAGACTTCCCTTCCCACCAGCCGGGTATCAATTACTTTTTCTTGGCAGAGAGGTTCAGCTTGAGTCTTAATTATACTCATTAATAATAATAACATCTTGTAAATGCGTTATATCCCTTCGTCCTAGTCTCGTCGTTTCACCCGAGTCGAAATACTCTCAGTAATAGTGTTGAGAATTGTAAAACACTAGCCCACACAATTTACAGATAATTTTACTCATTTTCCCTTTGACTTTCTCTTCTCAGGCACGAGCCGTGTGCGATCAGTTTCATGGCGTGTGTGACTGGGGTAATGCGGTCCAAGTCTCCCCGAACTACGTGTACGCTTTGCAGTCTTCCCTGAACCGCGTGTTGTTGATAGACGTTGGAGCAGTGCAGTCCGTGGGCAACGCTGTGGGAAGCATTGAAACTTGCTCCAATCCGACCATAATGCACTACGTTCCTTATACTGACCAGCTTTGGATTAAGTGTGAGGAGGTGGATAAGAAGGGGCACAGGAAGCAGACGAGTGTTTTCAGCGTGGTGGAAAAGGCTAGCAAAGGGGATCAGTATCATAATCTGGAACATAAGGCCATTCAATTTCCGTTTCAACGACGGGATGCTCCCGCCAGCAGCGGTAACCACCCTGGAAGCAGTGAGGGTCCCGAAAGGATTACTGAAATATATCTGCCGTCTCATCAAGATGGAAAGCGAGGAAAGAAAGACTGTCAGTTTGCATTCGTTTGGTCCGTTACAGATGAGCAGTCGCTCCGAAGGATAGACTTGAAAACATTTACATATCACAAGAATGGTTTCCTCAACCTCACCAAATTTTCATGCATTCCTCATCAAATCCACTTTTCTCTTTCATGTAAGTTATCAAGAGAAAAGAGAATAAAAATACGGCTTATAGAACCTAGAACCCCATTTTATGTAATGGAGAGTCAATAAAATGAATAAAATAAGGGCCCGCACAAGAGAAGAGAACAGCGAGAGTGAAGAAGAAGCAGCATGTCAGAGTGAAAAAATTTATTGTTTTTTTCTGTCCCTGGAATGAAAATACTTTTTCCGCTTTTAACCTTGCCATAATGGTAATATTAGTTACAGTTGGATTTTTCTTTCTCTTGGAACAGGTACTATTAGTATTATCAACTGCTTGGATCCAAACACCAAAAGTCCAAACGGTCAGGTAGTTGTCGATACTCTTTCCAATACCGTTCGATTCAAAACGGCGGAAATCAGTGGGACTTCCATTGTCTCTCCGGACAATCGCATTCTCCTCACGGAAAAGCACGTCGGGAACAACACTCACGTATTTGTGCAACGAGTAGGAGGTACGGCAAAGATGCCACAAACACATTTCATCACAGTCATCCATTTTTCAAATTGTCAATTTAATTATATTTCCTCTTGTGTCCACATTCAAACAGTTTACGAAATTAACCTGCTTTCGCATTTCCTTCTCGGAAATATTTTCCACAACATTCGGGTTGTCCATTCCACGCTAACGGGAGCGTATGCCAGCGTAGCCAAATCGCAAATGGGAAAAGAAGCTGTGCTGAGTTTGGAGACAGGTATACAAAATCATTATAAAAATTATAGTGGCCTTTTTTCTCTATCTAGCACAATATTTTCTATGAGCTACAATTCTAGGTAATATTAGGTCCCCATAAAACATCCTATGTGGTTATTTCTGTCAATATTTACATTTCATAATCTACGTTTTATTCTGCTCCACTTATGTCCGTATCTCTAATGCCCTTTACTTGCTTTTTATACGATTATCATTGAAGTGCGGGGAAAGTGAAACTTTCCTAAGCATAAAACTCATCATCGATTGGTGCTGAAAGTGTAAAATACCCCTAACAAGAATTCAATTTTGTTCCCAGAGACATCTAACTTGAAGTTGTAAACTTCCCTTTTTCACTTTCACTTCTTTCGCTAAGTTTTTGAATTGGTACACCGCCAGCTGTATATGTGGCGCTAGCAAGCCCGGATTGCTTTCTCTTTCTCTCCTGCTTTTCTTTGTTTACTTCAAGTGACTTTTACTTTACAGGCGAGATCCAGATAGTGGACGAGCTACAGCGTGTGGTGCCTCATAGCAGTAGATACTCATCGTTATATCCTGCGGATAATGCTTTTCCACTGAAAACAGACAAAAGTGTGATTGTGATGGATGCGGAAACGCTACGACCGAGATGCAAATTTTATGAAGAAATTCCTGAGCTACAAAGTTTCCTCACGGTACAATCATAAACTAATTACAAGTAACGCTAATTTTACTATAATTGTGTATAATATTATATAATATAAATCATACACTCCACGTATGACAAATGAATGAAAAATAAAATGTATACATATCCACAAAAGTTGTATTCGGGGTAAATAAAGTTAGATGGATAACCTAATGAATAAATAAAGTATAATTAATGTTCACCTCGAAATTATAATTTACGAAGCTCGTGCAAACTCATTCCAACCATTTCGGACTCCGGCAAACGACTTATGCAGCTCTTACGAGCAAACTTCATATTACATATTTGTATATTTTAATAAATGATTGAGGTTTACCACAGTATACCTACATACTCGATCTCTATATATTTATACTGATTTCATTCTTCAAGCAAGAATCTATATCTGAAACTTCTGCAAGAGTTTGTCCACGTGACGTTGGAAATGTTCATCCCCTTTATTCAAAATATTAAATTCAAAACTCAAGAATACTAGAATGTTGAAAATAGAACACTTCAATTTAACGAATATGTCATGTTCTTTGCATCAGATTCTTATGAGTTATATACCATTCGAAAGAGTAGAAAATTTTGATTCCGTGGTGTTTTCTGCTTGCTAAAATTTGTGGTGCTTTTGGTACACATTTTTAATTCCATCAAAAATGGTCATATGGTCTTTCTGGTTTGCAGTTTAATTGAAACAAATTTTGAAGACAAAATTATTCAGCCCAATTGCTCAATCATATAAATTCTCCTCATGTGGTACAGAAATGCACTATTCATGAATAATGGACTTACACATAGAATGTAGAACATTTCCATGCTGCTGCAGGTAATTAGATCTCATTAGCATAACGTGATGGACATCTCAATGAATTTTAATACGACTTTAAAAGCAGAGATACGAAAAGTTGAGTACGTGTAGTGAGAATGAAATGTAACACATTGCAGCAGCAAGATTTGGTAGAGGGGCACCGACCATCTATTTTTATTAAAATATTTTCGCAAAGTAAATACAGCATTAGTTTCTTAATATTACTTATAAAATAACTATTATTATTTATAACAAATACGTAAGTATGCACATATTAGATTGAAAGTATATGAATAACTATTTTTACAACACGCCAAGAAGTTACAAAATTTTCGTTGACTAAACATTTACATATGTTGTATGTGCTGTTTGCTGAGATTGAAAAACAATCCAAAAAGATACCAATTAAACTTAAATGGATTTTTACTTTGTACTTCCGTACCACAAACTTATAGAACACATTCAGTGAACTACAAAGAAAAATAAAATTCTTTTAAAACAACTCTATTTAAAATAGCTTGACTGCAACAAAACTGACGTACATCGTTAAGGTTTAAAGCATACTCAATCATAAAAAGCAAAATAATAACTCTTACAACATATTTGGAGGTAGATTTTTAATTTCATACACAAAAGTACAATTCCGGCTAACCGCTAACTGAAATTGATGGCAGATAACAGCTTTGTCGAGCTTTGTTTTGTTTCATAATAAATTAATCGTTTTTTGTATAGCTTATCTTTTGTAGCTTATAACCTTATGTGAATATTAGAGTAGCTAACAGTGGAAAATCTGCAAATTAGGGAAACGAGAATATTTGTATGATGGACTAAGTTTATTGCCAAGAGGTTAGCAAAGATGTTAGCTCCTCATCAGTAATTGATATACAAAGCTTTGATCTAGCATTTAAATTTTCTAAATGGTATACAATAATTTTTGCTTTAGCATTCATTCTATAACGCTAAATTTAGTGAATGTGTACAAAGTGATTTTTGCGTAATTGATTAACAGTAGGAAGGGCTAAAATAAATCTATATACAATTTTTGCTTACTAAACTAAAATTAGTTAAGTACAATATTGGTATGTATGTTGTTGGATATATTTATACTTTTTAGGTTTTAATTTTGGTACACCCTTTTCATTTTTATTTAGATTAGAAGACATAAATATCGATATAGTAGTATTTATTTTTTGTTATTATATAATTTTTGTTACTTGAATCTGTTTATTTACACCTAGTTTAGTATAGCTAGAACTAGAATGGTAAATATGTAATTAATATTTATGTACAAACGATGTTATTATACAATATACTCGAAATATTCGTGATAAAAATTTCAAAGTATAGAAAAAAGTAATTACAACCAAAGAATGCTGTGAGGACCATGCAGACCTCCAATTTGACAGTTGACTGTGCGAGTCTGACCGTTAATTACAAAAATAGCGTCGGTAGACGGACTGGCTATGAACTTACTGAATAGGCCTTGTGCAGCACATGAAAACGAGAAAAACAAAACATGTAAATATTATTGCAAAGAGAATATGCAAAACGATCGCAAAACTTTTTAAGAGTCGTAACCTTACCTTGTGATGATATGGGTCGCTGAGGGCTTTTCCACTGCCCATGAACAAGGATTGTACCGACACCCGATACCATCTCGACTTTCCCTGCAAGAATGAGAAAGTGAAACTTAATATTGCTGTTCACGAGGGTCACGAGTAGTGACTCACTACCCTGTGTTATTGTAGACTGTTTAGTCTGCAGTTGAAGAGTGCAATTATAATTCCATTAATGTTTTTAATTTACCTGACTCTAAGTCTACAAAAAGAACGTCGTCTTTGTCCACAGAGCTGGCAAACAAGTCGTAAGTGTGAGAGCGCTGTGATGGAAAAAACGTCACGTCACTGACATTTAGCGATGTTTTCACATCAAATGCAAACTCCAGCCCATTTTCTAAATGAAAACAAAACTGCCTCATGTATACTCCTGTTATTTTTAATTTGTACTAGCCATGTTAACAAAAACGGTCCCTTCCATCTTCCAGAAGACGTAATTACTTTTGCTTTTCATACCTCGAACATATAAGAGAAGCAGCGTTGTTCCGTCAGAACCATGTGATACTGTTACCAGTTTGCGACTATCTGGTGATAAATACGGCCTTCCATAACGATCCCCTTTGTAATAAACTACCGAATCTGACAAAGCGTCCATTACAAGCTGCCCAGTTGGTCGATTTGTTACGGGCTCAAAGCATTCCACAATGACCATTCCATCTAGAAAAAATAAAGAATGTACCCGGTTTTACGATTTTTGTTACACTACTTCGGCTGAGAACTGATTCGTCAGCATCTTCACTGCAACTATTAAACTATCGCATCGTCAGTGCAGATTTAAGTGTGCAACTTGTACAATCGCACAATTAAATCCAATGACAATACTTTTTGAAATCACAAAAATTGCAGTGGAAAACAAAAAAAAACGAAGCTTTTGTTACAATGTTCTGTATCCTCTGCTATTTACATTCAACCATTCTGCCACTCCGCTACTGATTCTAATCAGCAGCCATCAAATGCAGTGGAAAGCATTCATTTCATGGTCCGTTGTAAGCAATAACGGTTACAGTTTTACAAGCCATTTTCTCCAACAATGTATTTGAAAGGAGTCTACACTATCAGCTCATTTCCTTCTTTTTACTGCATTCCAAGATTCAATTTACTCTTGACTGTTGGCTCGCTAAAAGGAAACATACTTCAAGCGACCAGCAGCAAAGTGCTAGTGTTTTACGATAACTGAACCGTATTTCACAGACATGGAAGAAAATAAAACGAGGAAAAACACATTAACCATTTGTTAAATTACCGCTAATCTCGTCATTAACGCGATAGAGAACTCTAATAATCATTTCATTTCAAGGGTAGGTGAGATGGCACGTAGTCCGCACTCTACGTCTGTACTCACATTTATTTCCGGGCTTCACCCTTTTTCATCATTGTACTAGCTTAGTAAATCATCGTTTCTTATCGAACAGATAGATGGAGTGCATTGAATAAGAAAACTTAAGTTTAGCAATTTTATGAAGCAATGGTTGGTAAGAATAAAACAAACGTTCAATATCGCGAAAAAGTGTAAGTGAAAACTAGAACTGCAGTAGATTGGAACTAGTTTATTCTAACTCATGTTTGAAGTGCCAACATTGCATCACATAACAAACCGTTGCAAGGCGTGATCAAAATGTAGTAATAGTTTCTCCTTAAAACTAGCTTGCATTGCATAGCCTTTTCTTGTGAACTTCATTTTTTAGAAATAAATAGTTATAAGTTGCCACTTACAGAGAGCGGAGAACTCGATATGTTGGGGGACACAATTGTACGGCGTGAGATCGACCGACTTTGTGTACCTAAATATAAAGTACATAAATATCCAACTCAATTATTCTATTTCAATTTAATTACACTAAAGTTGAGGTTCATCCGTAGAACACGCTCTCATATATCCACCTCAACGTTGCATCTTTTTACTGTCATTCTTACCTCAGGGCAATCAAGTCCATTTTGTAGAGTCCTCTTCCATTTTTATGTGACACGTAACCATATCGAAACTGAGAGCTCGATTTGAGATCTGGTGGCAGAAATAGTGCCTCCACTAGGTCAAAATGACTGTCTATCGGCTCCGGATGTACTGTGTGATGTTTCCGCTTCTCCTTGGCGTCGCGAATCACTTGAAGCGTCTTTTGAGAGTCATCATCTTCAGATCGCCAGCACTCAACCCAGACTTGATCTAAATGGGGGACATAATGGAGTTCCACAGGATAGCGATCGGTTGGTACACTGTCAACAATTTCCATTTGAGCCGTTGAGATGACAAGGACTCGATCCATCTTCGGCTGAGAGACGTACACGTAAGTATTTGAAACACGAATTGCCCGACCCCACTCACACGTCACTCCATGGTCCCCACAGACGTACTCTTGCTGTTAATAAAAATCACGGACAGTCATCAACATACTATCCACTTTATCTCCAGCACATTCAGTTATACACCCCGAGAAATAATAATAGTAATATTCTCCTTTGCCCGTCTCTTGATGTTTCCGTCGTCTTTTTCGAAATAAAAATAGAGCGCTTTCGGCATTTCAATTGTAGAAGGAACAGTGTTACAAATTGCTTGTCCATGCCCATCATCATCACAAATACATGACGATGGATGCTCGAAAAGCCTCTTATTCTCGATACTCGGCAACCTTACACTACACAATGGCCCAAAAATGAAGCTTAAAGGTTCATGCATGAACTCACGTAGACAAAGGAAAAATAAATGTGTGCCAATCTTCCTTTTCAATACGACGAGCGAAACATCCATAGATGACAGTCATTTCCTTTTCTCTCATCTGAATCAATAACCAGGCAAATCACAGGGGAGGGTCAGAAGATGAAACAGAAAAATTGGTGCCGCTTTATTGTACTTTGTTCAGCACAGCAAAAAAATCTGACGAGGAAGAGAGGCGCAATATCTTTCTCGGGATCATTGTCCTTCATAGATTGAATGAATGAAAGAACGAATGAGTGAACAGCGCAGAAAAACGAACGAGAATTGAAAATGAAGGCTGAAATGGAAGGAGGAGAGTGTAACACGCAGAGTGTGTAACTGTACTTTTATCCTTATGAGATTTTGTTTCCTTTTCCTATTAGCAAAATTGTTATTACCTGCGTCCCGGGTATTACATCCGTCGCCTGGATTTGATGTTGGAGTCGGCAGTTTGTAGGATCGTAAACGGAGATTCCTCGCTCGTGAAAAACGAAAAATTGAGATTCGTTCGCTTGCACTATAAAAACAGATAAAAGGTGTCATTCATTATGCATATGTACAAACGGGATTGAAATAAATTCCTAGTAAAGAATATTAGATCACACGCTGACACGGGCATTCGAATTAATCTTTAAATTGTTTTCGTATTTTGTTGTGTTCTACTTCTACGTCAGACTACTATCTATTTCTATATTTTAGCATTAAAAAACAAGTTTACATGAGAAGATTAAACAATGAAACAGCTATTGAATAAATAGATAATTGAATTCGTCATTAAATATACATATAATTGATCATCCTTTAAAAAATGCTTGCACAATTAAAATTGAACAATATCTCAGGACATTTTTGATTAAAGGTCTTTGTACTAGAGAAATCCAGAGGAGTGGAATTTTCTTCAGAGTTGTCTGTTAATAAAGCACTATAACTATATTTCTAACAGTTTCCAAATGTAAATAAGACCTCTATCCATGCACATATTTACTCTACCATTTGTCAACTCAAGCATATCGTCCTCTTTCGTTCTTGTCTCAAGAAAAACGAAGGTACACAGGTAATACGAAAGCCCTACTTTCTGTTACATACCACATGTTATTTTATAGTTTCCCACAAACCGTCCGTCTGGAATGTTCTCGGTGGTGATGGTAAGTAATGATTTAATGTATGTATTCAAGAACTAAGTAAACAGACAAAGTGAAAGGCCAAAGTGAAAGCACCCACCTGTAGACGGAGTCTGTTGATCAATAACCACTAGCGAACTGATGTCTAATCTCTTCCCCGCATTTGTCTCCGCTTTGCACATGTATGCTCCCGTGTCGGAAAAGTAAATATCTTTGAGAGTGAGTCGTATCCCATCTCCTGTGACAGAATATTTGTTTGACATCTCCAGTGGAAGTGGGTCATCATTTTTTAGCCACTGAACCACTGGAAACGGCTCTCCCATCACACGACATTCCATCGTGACATCCTGACCCGGTCGCTCCCATACAATGTGTGGCATCACTTTTACATCCGGCAGAGCTACAAATGGGAAAAGTTTTCCATCAATATACTACATAACATACTGCATAAAATTAAAGTCTATTGGCAAACACATAAACTGTAAAGTAAAATAGTAGTCCGAGATGTAATTTTGTACGCACTCCACGCTTTTCAGATTTCATCTGAGTTTTGCATCTTTTATTATAAAAAACTAGTAGTGACTTGTAGTGGAAAACAAAGATGTGTTTTATGTAAATCACCAAAACCTGGACCTAAGACCTAACTTATCGCTTCTGTTCGACAGAAGCAAAAATTATAGAAAGATGACATTTAAGGAATTGCTGGATGAAACTGTACAAGAGAGGCATATTCCAGTTATTGCATAAGGCAAAATTGAAACGGCTTCTATTGGAATGCTGTGAAATTCATAATACTCTGCGGAAGAATATATCAAGTTATACATATATATAACTTTATTCGTAAGTTATGGGACTGGGGAGTTTTTATCCATTTACTTGAGCTCTCACTCTATTTTAACAAAGTTCCCCTTGAGAGATGAAAATAAAAGGAATTTTTATAAGTTGACGTTTCACAAAATGGAGAAACAGCTACACATAACTTTCATTTTTTCATATGCTGTACATCATACAAAAAGACTACCGGATATTGCGCAATACTTGTGATGGAAGCATTTTGCTTTATTTATTTTCTACTCCCAAGTTAGTTGAACAGATTTGTTAGGTAAACTTGACTGAACATGCAACTGTAAAACAACAACAATATGTTAAATAAATATATCCTTGTACGAACTTGTACACTCTCTACCACAGTGTGTAGACTCTACACCAACAAAATTGTAGTAAAATTGATTCGGCTTATTACAAAAGGTTAAAATGCTTTATTTCATGTATTCCCTTAGCAAGTGCAAGTAAGGTTGCCAATTTGCGTCTCCACAGGATACTCAATTGGATCCGGTTTAAATGATGCAGGAATTGATACTTCTCGACTA
>VYYJ01000036.1:0-145823 GCA_021029165.1 Cyphoderus albinus | reverse complement strand
TGAAAAAAATATTCTGAAAATCCAAAATTTTTGCACATGAACGCCGGCCCGCTGCATTCAGCGACATGTGCCAATCTTCGTTTTTCACCATTAGTAGTTACCACAAAAAGTGGGAAGGGCAGTCTAGAAACACAAGGTTTAATATTTCCTCGTGAGTTGAATTTTATATCAGACTAAAAGAGGTTGAATGGAAGCACTATAGAAGTTTACTAAATCTTGTCAATTTCGAGCTTGAATATTCTAAGAGAAATTATTTTTGGAGTAAATTTTCTAAAATTACTGAGTCTGAGTATGCAACATCATGAATGAAAACAACTTTCTCTCTCAAAAAAAACTCATCTTGTCTCTACATTAATTGTGTTAGTTATATTGATGGTTGTGTATTTAATAGTAATGAGGAAATATGTAACTAATTTGCAAATCAGTTTAGAGTTAGAGTCCGTTTTAGATATCACAACGCTTGGGTGAGATAAAACTTGATGATTTTCACTATGATAATAATGTCAAAATTATAGATAATGACTTGTGTTTGAATGACATTAAAAATGTATTGGAAATGTCAATAGAGGAGCAGCTACACCCTTGAATGTACCTAAGTAAATATTCAAAAGAGTTTTCAGTCGGATTATCTTAAAAGCATAAAAGCATTATGAACATGCGGAAACTTAAATGAACGGTGCGTTATCTAAAATGTATAATCTTAAGCACTTATTGACTGAGAGTATTGTGAAAATCATTCTAAATAATGTGCTCTTCCAACTTAAAGAATACAATTCTGTATGTTCAATTGCAGAATGAAACGCTCTTGACAAAATATATCTTGGGTACAAGTGAAAGTGGTAAAAATGAATTTGCCGAAAATGTTAAACCAATTTGATTAATAATAAATAGGTTGTTCGTTTTTAAGTTTTTAATCTGTTATCTAAGATTTGTGTTAGTTAGTTGTTACCATTGAGAGATAAGCAAGATATCTGTACTGCATTAAGGGTTACACAATAAAGACGAACATTGAACATTTGCCACAACTGCCGCTACTACAACTAATAACAATAGTAATAATAATGGTAAAGTTGTGGTAGTGTATTCATTGTCTACGTAGCTAAACCGACTCCATTTTGAGTTTTGTTTCTCTAAGTCTATACACACGCTCTATTTGCCGTACTGGAGTAGACCTTCGAAACGACCCCCTACTGTGAGTGGACCACAGTTGGTGAACCACGGATCGGAAAAGAGGGCCATCAAACACATGTGTTCTCACACAATGGGCGGCCTTCACTCACTTCTCCGTCCAATTCTCTCATCACGCATTGAAAATGTCCATCTTTAAATTGTACATGTTATTTAGTTTGCTAACCGTATACTTTCCAACACGTAACCCGTCGGCTTCTAGCGTACTCCCAGTATTTGTCGCAGCATCAGGCCAGTCACGGATAGCAAAACTGTATAAAAGCTAGGAAGAATATTAGTGAAAAGATAGCAAGTAGCCTTTTGAGCATTTCGATTATTATGATCTCCAGGAACGACAGTGTCTCTGTAGATGCGTTACGACGGGGTGGTGGTCTTCCAGTCGATGAAAATACTCTGCAACTCTACTCTATATTTAAATAGTGGAAAGTGGAAAATAAAAAGCAACAACTTTGATGATACTATTTCACCGCCATGTACGCTCTCCGAGTTCCTGTTCAAGATACAGTTATTACAGGGCCATCGCGATGTCCCATGCAGACAAACAAGATGCCATGTTTGTACTACTTTTTATGCTTCAGCTCTACTTACGCTCATCCTCTTTTTTACAAACATGCATCCCTTTAAGAATAAAAAATATCGCATTACAGTTCGCAACTCGTCCTGTCTCACCAAATATATGACGGGGGACCGGAGTAGAGTAGAATAGTCCAACAACTCGTAACTCTCTAAGGAAGACAGCACATTGTGGCGCTAGGAAAAATAGAGTAGCACGTAAAGCTGAAAATGTATGCACTTTCACCCACTTTTACTCACACACACAAATAACGAAACAATCAAATTCAAATTGCAGTAGGCTTATAAATTTGACTTGATGGAGGTTATACTAAACCAGTGTGCATTCAAGTACGTTAAAAAGAACATTGTACTAACCAATACGATATGTTTGTGCATGTTCATGAAGTATACATTTCTTCATGCAAACACAGACACACACAAGAGAGAGTCGTGCATTCAATACGTTTATGGTTACTTTATCACACAGATTTTTAGCATTCAGAGAAGCTGGCTGGCGCAATCCATTGCTTTCTGATAATATTGTCGTAGTTTATGGTTCACATAAGGAAGGGTAAACGGCCGTGACTAGGTAGTACAACTTGCATTTAGATGGGGTAATGTCTTGTATTAAGAGAAGGAGAAGGATAACTTTTGAAAACGTAAAAGTAGTAGAAATGAAAGTGAAAGGAAAAAAGAGTGAGCTAACGCAAGACAGAGATCGAGTGAGTATTTTTACTGAAATAGTACGACTCCTTTTACTCTTGTGATTGTATGTGGAGTTGAGCCAACTTTCTGCCTCATCATTGCTTGCTTTGGCATCTTCCCATGTACAGGGCTCTTTTTTACGTTTCCTCCCTTATTTAAGTACATTTATTCAGGAGAAGCGTTCCTTCGTAATGCTTAACTAATGCAAGTCATGGCAGTACGGCGCTGAGAAACTCAAGAAAGACAGTATGTTATTATTGTATTATTGTGTTGTGGGAGTACAACTTCACAGCTTGGGCTAGTGACTACGTGAAAAGATCATTTCTGAATGTGTACGTAATCAATTGCTCGGTGTATGAAAACGAAATAAGCAAATGGGCATATAAAGGAGGTAAACCGTATTACGAAATACGCTCGGATGCCTGGAAAGGAAACTCAAATGGCACAAAGTTTTTATTACTGGCTATGTGCGCAAAATATATACCCTTACTTCATTTCATATTAAATTTCGGTGATGTGTGTAAATAGTTTTACAGATTACAGATAAAATTGTATTATAATGACATTTTTATATTCGCACACAATATTTGCTGTAGTATAACATTTTTCTATAAAGAACATGTCTTCAACTTTTCGAGGATACTTTGGGAATTTTGACTACGTACTTTTTACAGGAATGTATACAGGCACAAATTGAAAGAGAAAGTTTACCCCAAGCGAAACTCTATCAGTGATCATGATCATTCTTTTAATAATGTCATGATGACCACGCTGCTACTTCGTGGAATTCATGCCAACAAAGTAGAGCGGTTAAAATCGCCAATCTTGTGGATACATCAGATGTGAGAGTTGCGGCTACAGACAAAGAACGTGCAAACCAAAGCACGTTTAAGCGGGGCATGTCTAACGAAAGATGCTTCATAATCCATGGATGTAATTTAACCGAGAAGTTACTCTCATCGAGTGACTTTCACCAGCATCAGCTTTGTGGTTAATGAATTACTTATATTTAACCACAAATGTGCTCCTTAAATGTCCTGGCATGATTATACTGAGAAGCCATTGTCTCTCTTAGCTCCCACAATCTTTGTTGGAAATTAACCCGAGTAGAAAATCCATAAATAATTATTGATGCTTTCCTCTTGCACTCGTAAATTTTTCTTGGCAACTTAATCCTTCACCTTCAAAATAATAATAATTGCACAATATCGTTATCGCTGATAACGGAACCGTTTACGCAGGTTTTGGGATATATAAATTATCTAACAAACTCATAAGAACTTTGCCACTGTGGGCAAATACGTGTGGTAGATGGAACAAAAACATTTAAAGCTACGGTGCATGGAAGCAGCTGCACTGAGACGAATATAATACAATTTAACTATTCCTGGATCCTCTTCATCAAACTAAAACGCAAGAGCGCGAGATGCTAAAAAAAGATTGTGTCAGTCGAGCAGAGCCAGATGGGGTATTTCAATTAAGAAAGCAAAGCCATGACTCATTTTTGCAACACACTTTCACCTCGAAGTGTATAGGACAAATTAAATTAATTTGCTAACTCCTTGCCTAACAAAACAAATTCGCTTTGGCTAGGTTAAAGCAAACGAAGGGGCACAGTTAAATATAACTCATATTTTACATCAACAATTTTCAAAGTAAAGCTCCGCTGTAACCGTTGTTACCATACAACAATAATCAACGTATGCACTAAAGGTGGCAAATGTTAAAAGATGGTTGACTTCAATCTTTTAATGCAATATTTCAGAATGAGTGATTAATGGATGTTTATTAATGTTCTTTTTACTTTGTGTTTGTTTTGCAACAGGTACGGTGACATGGTACCAAAAACAATAGCGGGTAAAATAGTTGGAGGTGTTTGCTCCCTGAGTGGTGTACTTGTCATCGCTCTTCCAGTCCCTGTCATAGTCTCCAATTTCAGTCGAATATATCATCAGAATCAACGTGCCGACAAGAGAAAAGCACAGAAGGTAAGCGGTCTTTTGCTACAGTAATCAATTTACATATAAAAAAAGGAAATATTTCATCCCACCGTTTCCCCAGTATCAAGGTATGCTTTTCTTTCCACTGGGAAATACCAACAACCGAAACTACGTATGGTCTACAAATTAGCGTTCTAATTCAGCACGCTACTACAGGAAAATGCCTTAGTAGCTTCTGAATTACTTAAACGTAATTTTGTTTATTTTCCGTGCAAACAACTAATTCCCTTTTTGTAAAATGTAGAAACTGAAATTGTTTTTTAAAAACAGTTTTTTAGTAGAAACTTTGGAGTTTCTAGTGAAAACTCGAAGCACCGTGTCAGTTAATTTGCTATGCTGGCATTTCACACATAGCTGAAAGAGCGTATGCTCTAGTTCAAACTACTGCTGGTTGATGTGTGCTAATGTGGAAATGTTTTTGTTTTTGTCATTACAGAAAGCAAGATTAGCGAGAATAAGAATCGCGAAGGCGTCATCAGGTGCAGCTTTCGTAAGTAAAAAGAAGGCAGTTGAAGCTCGACTCGCAGCCCAAGAATCTGGGCTTGAAATTGACGATGGACGCGATGACGACATATTCGAATTACAACATCATCACTTACTTAGATGTCTTGAGAAAACCACCGTAAGTTTCCGTCATCTACTGGCTTCTCCTTGCCCTTCTTGTAACCACGCTGTGGTAGTTTTTTTCTGCTAATTATTCGCTTCTGGCGTACTCTTTATTGACTGCAATGTTCAGTTGTAGTAAAGTTAAGCCTTACATAATAATAATTCGTAGAACCATTACTTTATTATTATGCCTAAGATGTAATAAATTATTTTAACTTGTAGATCTCAGCTTGATTCAGGCGTACAAATATTCATCAAAATGTACTAATTTTTATGTTCTAATTCTGTATCGCAAAGCTATATTATGAATAGTTTCGTGTTTACTACTTTTTATAAACTGGTGGAATGTAATGCACTCAAATAGTAACCGTGGAGCAATAAATTCGAAGATGGTAACCGTATATAAAATAAACATGACAGTAAATTATGATAACAACCCTAACTGCAATTTTTCATTCAAACAAGTTACTTCGAAACGGTAAAGTGTCCTTTAAGCAATTTATGGCCAATTTCAAATATATTATATTAGTCGACGACTAAAGCAGCTCTAAATATTTCAATAGTACTAAAATGCGGGTTAAAACTGTTGTTTATGTGCAATACTAACGTGTCATTTTGTACTGATTAAAATTGAGTTTACAAATTGTCATATAATTATCACTTTATTTTAAATTTGCACGAAAATTTAATGCAGGGAATGAAGCTTCAGACAACTATTGCTGCAACAACTGCCACTCCTGCGACTACCACAACCACGACTAGTACGACGTCAACAGCCCCTGTCGTTTGACGATATCTCTGGGTAGTAAACCAATCACTGAAAATCAGAATGGATGAAATTACCATTTTTCCAAATTACATTCTGAGCATGCTATTGCTAATGCATTGCAAATGTTTATTTTATCAGATTGTCATCTAGCAATTATTGATACACAATTATCAGGTTGTTTTAAAGTAAGTACAACGTCAAGATTCACTCAAGTATCAAAGTTGTAAGTTGATTTGAGCAGAAGAAATAATACACATCTTGACACAAACTCAGCATAGTTTCAGTTATTTTCACGCAATTCGCAAGTCTCGTGTTACTTGACTATTTATTACAATTTTCTGAATATACGTATATATATAATGTATTGGACCAATTTCAAACAAAAACTTGTGGTTTTTAACAAATAGTTTTTAATTGAATAACAATAAATATGTATACAATTAAGTATAAGTTTAAATCATTATCTCACTAAAGAATCCGCTAATTTTTTCACATTATCAGGTTTCTAGTTTCAAAAAGTATACGAATTTTTAAAAATATTTCATCTCCTCTTGAAACCACAGAATCGTTGAACGAATTTTTGTTTCTGGGGTAAGTTGAATTCTTCGTTGTTAAGGTCAAAGTTTGTGACTATGTATCTACAATTCACGAACAGTGCTCCCCGTTGTATTCTCAACAATCGGTTGAAAGTATTGATTTTTCTTACGTTTCAATTCCGGCATTAATTACAAATATTTTTGTATGTGTTGATTTTATTGATTTTTTCAATTTAGTTGATCTTCAAAAGCATTGATAATGTCCACTGACATTTCAACGTGCAGGCTCTAACCGACATTTCCGTCAAGGCATTTTACTTTGTGCGAACGGTTTGTACCATCGAATAGTGAGTAAAATTGTTCCTACTACACCAAACTAACTCCACTTGGTTCTCCGTTTTATAAAAATAAATCTGATAAAAGTATCCCAGATTTGAGGTTCTCCGTTATCCACCAGATCGTAGCCCGGGTTAAAATATAGCATTTAAAGAATCAGGTTAATTTTACATTGTCTTTCATAATTGCGTTTCCTTTTTTCAAAAGTATAGACATATTTCCCTTCGAAGTGTGCAGCCTGCACAGTGCATCTGTGTATCTGAAATCTAAATGACATATTATTATTTAAAAATGTAGTTTTACTCATTGGAGTTCAAAGAATGATTAAAAGTTTACTGTTACATAGAAATTTAACGTTGAAACTTGGTCAATTGTGCAACCCTTTTATTTACCTGTCATTTTCAAAGAATCTCAGAACATCAGATTAAGCAAAATAAGTCTCCTCTTATTCTGCTTGATGTGATTATGAGTCCAATAACGGCCTTTAAATGTTTTTAGTAAGCGCCCAGATTAAGAAATTTAAAAATCCAAATACGTAAAAAGCTCTTGCGAGCAACTGCTTAAGTCGTTCTTGGTTTTTATTGGTAACGTAAGTAGACTCCAGTAGTAAGCTCCACATTTACATTAAATCGAGTGTAAAGATTAAATATCCGAAGTGACTTTACGTATACTACGTCGTAATATACCTTAAGAAGTAATTTTTATTGTATTCGTAAAACTAGAAGTACCTCTATATGAATTATTCTTATGGATACAGAAATTTATGTGTTTAATATTAAGTAGGAGCGAAAAGTATTTTGTTTTTGCCAAAGAACTGCCAATTAAAATTTTATCGTTCTTGTTTTTATTTGAAAAGAACCTTTCCGTCTCTGTTTATTTTCGGACTTTATAGCTTTCCTTTTTTACGACATTTTCGTTCTCAACGCAGCTGCGCATTAAATTTTCTTTTACCTTCTACAAGTAACTGCATTCTCTGCTTTTATTCTATTCTTTTTATAATCACCCAAAAATTCACGTCCTGACTCGCAAATTTCAGTACACTGCATTTTTGCACCGCCCGCTCTATTTTGAATCGCATTCGATAACTGGATCCTTTGTTCATGTGCGTAAAGTTGGAAATTACCAATAAGCATGGATTTTATAGGACCGAGAATTTGTCGAGATGGAAGTACCATACAACGGGCAACCTAAACGACCTGGTAGCCCTTCGCCCCCTCCTTCTCCACATCCCTCAGTAGGAAGTCGTACAGCCCTTCTACAGCTTTGCTGCCCTGGCAGATGTTGTCCTCAACGTTACCAGGTGACCTTTTCTTCCTTTCTATCTTTTAACTAGTCTATCACAATTCATTTTAGCGTATCCTGTTTTTATTTTTACTCTTCACTCATGAACATGAAGTGTGTTTTGCGCCACTTTAAAATACGATAGAATTGTTTAAGTACTCTTGCCAAATTGCGCATTTGTAAATAATAATGAACTTTTGGAGGCACAGGAGAATACAAGTTGAAAAGTTTTGTATTGGAAACATTTTCACATTTCTAAGGGACTCAATCTGACTTATCAATTCTGAGGTAAGGGAAGTTAAAATCATCCAGTGTGCAAATGTTTCCGCAGCGTCATATTTAGTAAATAATTTCAACTGAACGTTCTTGTAACAATAGCACATGGCATGACAAGTCATGTTATTTCTGTCACGAATACATACCTGTGTGTTCCCACTTTTTTACCTACGGACCACAACATCGTTCTACGAGCTACCGTTGGCGTTATTATTACACGTTAAACTTTTATTGGTTTGTTTATTTATCTCCCAATCTAAAGCCATAAATAACATCTATTAGGATGAAAAAACTAACTGGCACAAAAAAGTTCTCAATTTGAGTAGATGATAAAACGTTGGTACAAAAAAATGTTAAAGTAATGGTATGATGCAATCTCAATCTAAGTATCTCTTTTTATTGTCTCAATACTTTATTGCCCCATTAATCTTTTTAAAAACCTGCACCTCCAAGACATGACGAATTTTGTTATAATAACGTATTATTGTAAACCTACCGAATATGTATATTCTCAAAAAATTACCTTGCATGAAATTATTTTTTAAAGAAACGGAACCAATGAGAAAATCGCATTTTTGATAAAAATGAATGACCATAAATACGTATACGAAACGTGCTCACTACGGAGAAGTGTTTAGCCGTATTCATGCAATCATCTAACCTACCTAAAACCTTAGCCTAGCGCACGATCACAAGACCACGTGAAAAACTTTCTCATCTTATTTGAAGAAGTATCCATCATTGAACTTTTATCGTCACTTTGCTTCATTTATTGTTCTAGTGCGGCCTTTGATACATTGATTCTTGCTGTACAAAAATTAGTTTTACTGACTCTTCCTTGATTAACTTTCTACTGGAGCAAAGTCTAACTTTTTTATCACTGTACAGCGAAACCTTCGAAAAACTGAATGGCACACTGCACAATCTACTGCTGCCTTCAGTTGACGTAGACGAATTTTTAAGTTTCACTCGGTTAGTCAGGTGTCTTTGGAAGTAGTGGTGAGTGCCTTTCCAGCCACTTTTCCCCACTTACAACTCCTGCCATCATTTAATGCTACACTGCAACTATTATTATCATGAAACCGTAAAGGTAAGGGTGAAAAACTGTGTACTGAGTGTGTACGGACTGCTCGGGGTACAAAGATTTCTTACTTTCTCCAGTATAATGTAGTAGTGAGTTCTGCACACCTGGATCTGCTTTAGAAAGCAAAGGTACGATTTAGAAAGGAAACATTGAGAGCATTTGATAAGATCTACACTCTCCGTCTCTCGACTAATGCTTCTCATATTTCACTCCTCAACGTTGCAAGGGAAAGAGTTTCTAAATGGCTGAACAGAGCAATTACAATAATGACATGCAGAGATGGGGAAAAGTGGAAGGAAGAAGAAAAGGGTTGAAAAAGTGAGAGAAGTCGTGAGAAGTGGAAAAGAATGGCACTCGAGCATGTAAACTTTTTCCCACTTTTTCATTTGAACTCACCAAAATACCACATGATAACCTTAAACTGACAACCATTTATGCACATATATGTTGAAAATGTACATAATGCACCAAGGTGCTTATTTCTTCGCTAACGCAAGATGCGAGTGGAAGCTGATATGAGTAAAAATAGACAGAGGCATTGCTCTTTGTAGAAAATTCCTGGTGGGAATCAATGTTTACTCTGACGTGAAGAGCGAAACAACAGGGAAAGGACATTTGACTAATTGGCACCTGCATGTGTACGTTTGTTGGGGAACGGGAGTTTTCATTATTTAATAATTGCCAGACCAAAGGAACCAGTGATAAGGACGTTGCTCAGAGCCACCACCGTGGTAAAATATTAAATACCTATAAATTATACCGTGGTGGAGTATTTTTGTTGGCATATTATAAAATTTGATGGTGATGAGAGAAAGCAATGCAAATACTCATTTATACTGATGGCTATGTAATGTAAAACGTGGGGCAATATGATTGCCTAGTGGGATTAAATTGGCAGTTAGAGAAGCCGTCAGAGAACTCTGAATTGTTGTTTGTCTGAGGCCAAAATTTCAATTTCACTTTCACATTTTCAACTTTTCCCAGAAAAAACACATGAAAAAGACCATTCTTGGCTTGTTGGCTTGAAATGAAATCAATTCATTTCATTCTGTTCTAATCTAAACATTGCTTTTGTCCTCTCCTTACATAGGTATGTAAAAACCAATGAAACATTGTCTAATTAGGATTGTGTGCGAGGAAACAACGCCGGAAAAATAGCCCTCTTCACTATAATGTCCTTTTCCATAAACGGCAGACTGTGTGATATAATCATTATCAATAGACTGTTCATTATAGTCCTCAGTGTGAAAAACGATTATCACTATTTTGATGCTTTTGTTACAACGGAAATATTACTTCCCCTCAAACTTCTAATAATAGCAGCCCTCCAATATGAGCAGTCCTAAACGACCACAAGTTTTCAATATTAGCAGCTGCTATTATTACAAGTTTTAGAGTAGTTCTAAAACTGTCAAAGAGTAAACATTTCATTAAAAAGTTGTGACATTTTCTTTCAAGGAAAGTTGATGTTTTTAGCCCTATTGAGTGAGTCGGATAGCTCAAAATATGTTTTCATTTGATTTTCTCTATATCACATTCCAACTTGATACTTTAAACTCTTTCACAGTGAACTTTCTGATTTTTTCATATTTTGTCCTTAGTTTAATTAGGCAGATGGAAATAAAAATCCAGTCTGCCTTCATTAAGTGCATTACAACAATCAGGTCAGTTAAGTAAGTCACTATCAAATGAGCAGTCTAATATAAACTAATCAATAAACGTCGTTTTTAATCCTCTGGCGTCATTAAAATCATCATCCAGACGCCATCGCATGATGACCTCAGTTTATTCTTAGCTTAAACGGGCTGTAAAACTAAAATTACGATTTGAAAAGAGGAATGTAAAACTGGAAAAGGAAGGGTAATAATTTTTACCCATTACCAATATCTTTCATTTACAAGGCTTATTTTCACATCGTCAACTTTCATTTTACGTTTTCCTTTTTACCGCTGACTCCATTTTATGTTCTTGTACTAGCTCGAAAGACATAAGCACCACATTTAGAATTAGTTGTCCGCCTCAATGCACTCAACTCAATGCATCATTAGATGCTTTGAGCACTTGCATTATTGTTGTTTTGATTAGCTATGAAGTTAGAGATTTCACGGATTCTCTAAAATATCACTGGAGATCTTTTACCCATGAAGACAAGATATAAAAATAAAAACTTATTAAAAGCGTAACAAATTTTACCTTTATAAACTATAAACTGCTAGATGTGCATTGCTCCATTATTCTGGTTTATATCCCCGAATACATTAAATTTGCAATAAAACTAGTCCTCACATGTTTTACTCAAAATAATTCCAACTTCCTTTCAAATGTCGGGAATATTAGCATCAAAACCTTTTGTTTAAGCATCAGTATCGTATTACAATTTTATATTTACTAATATGAAAGTCTGGCAGATTTCTAATTTCTATACCTGTGCATTTAATCTACCCCTAGCATAATCATAATCAGAAGTTTTATACAATTCTTTTTTGATTTTGTAAGAATCCGCCTTGCATCTTTGGAAAAGTTGTAAATTTCTCGCTTTCGTTTTCCCCTGCAGTAAAGATTTTCCTGCTGACTGTTTACAAATTCTAGCAAATTTTTGACACCGTTGCAACAAACTAGGAGCAAGCTAATCTGAAAGGAAAATAAAAGAAATCTGGCTTATTTCATTACAATGGTAACCCAACCTGCTAACTAACTAAAATTGTTACCTCTTATCTCTTTCTAAACAATACATCTCATTTCCCTTTCCTTTCTAAACTCTGTCAAGGATCCCAGGCGCACTTGACTATACATATAAAAGATTTCGAAACATTTCCCCAAGCACTAGATGATGATCGTCGTCGTCAGTGTAAGTAGGAGCAGTATTAGTATTGAATGAAAAGCACGGAATATAGCAAATGAAAATAGGCTCAACTCCAACTTTCCATTAAAGTTACCTAAATCAGTGTGGACTAGTTGCGGCAGCCAGCCAGCAAAACCAAAATCTTTTGGGTTTGTCTTTATCCCTTTTTTATACAAACTCTTGTTGTGGAGCCCCATTTATTGTCATCAACTACATTATCGCCGTCGTCATCATCTCTGTATGCAAGCACTCACACACACAAAACCAACAAACGAACTGCACACAGACCTCACACGGCTAGCCATTATCATTGCACCCAACGAGCAAACACTGGAATAGAGATGCCTATTTGGTGTATTGCATTTCTTCCTATCTCATCACCATCACCACATAAATAATATGTCCTATTATTTCTTCAAATGCGACAAGATTTGTTGATGTAACCTTGTTAAATCTGCGAGGCCAACTTAAAAAAAATAGAAAAGGCCAGATACCTATATCCTTCTATTAAACGGTGTTCTAGATTTCCGCTTGTGTGTGCGTTGGCAGTTGGTTTTGTAATTGTTTACCTTGTGATGAAACTTTTCTCAGACGGGTATTACAAGAAGTAAGTTGGAAATTGTTAGTACGGTTTCGCCCTTTCTGCCCGAGAAAGCCTTTCCAACTTGTCATCTGAGTGAAAGATGTGAAACATGAGTAGAGTCTTTTCTGATGACTCTTTTCCAACAAGACGTAGGGCTCACGGGCTCAGCAATGTATTCCGGGAGTATGTAATGCATCATAACAGAAGAAAACTTGACACGCTTTCCTACTTTTCGCTTGGAAAAAATATCTTCTCGAATAATAAGATTGTTAAAAATGTGCAATCAGCGGACACCACCTTGGCCTGGAAACTGAATACATACGCTTCCTTCTCTTTACAGCGGAGCATTCCTAATCACCCGAAATAAAAAACTTGTTTCTTTTCGTGGCATGAAGATTTATATTGACGTTAAAAATACTTCTATATTTGAAAGGGAAAGGAGGCACGTCAATATGTCGTATCTCTCTGGTATCGATATAAAAAGAAGGCTCTATGTGCATTGTTTTCCTGATTTTAACCACCCAATTTCTGTACGAAATATGCGCTGCCGCCAAGCTCTACCCAAGTACACATAAATCATTGTAAAAGTTAAAGATATGCTGTGCTTCTTCGCAAAATTGTTAGCGAACATTAGAAAAATAGCTGAGAACTAAGTAGAATTTTTGTTTGGGTGACTTCAAAGTCGCTCGAATCAATGACTACGTCTTTTTAATTCTCTTACATTTTTTATGTCTGTTTACGCCAAATCGCAAATTTGGAGACCATTGAGAATTAATTAAAAGCACAAGACTTTTGCATTTTAACCAAATTCCGGTTGATTGTTTCAACTCATTTTCTAACTTAACCCGCCCAGGCTTGTTTGGTATTGTTTGCAACAACACAACCAAAATCGAGCCAATGATTCTGAGAAAAGTGACCGGATAGGACGGCCGGCCGGATGACCTAATAGAGGAATCGCAGCACATGATGTGAGGTTAAAGCAGAATGCAAAAGCTTAATGGCAGAAAGAGAAGAAAGGGACTGTGGAACGCCAACGCTACACCACAAGAAAATATATGCAGGATAATAATGATACTCCCGTCGTTCAGTTGTGTTTGTGCGATCATCTTCTCCAGAGAAATTGCGTCTCTGTAAGTAAGTGTTACAATCAAGAATGGCATGATTTTTTGTACCATTTTCGTAACAAAGGTCCAAATTTCATCCCTTTTCAGCTCTTTTTTCACATTATGTAATACGAGATGATTGTGCTTGTGTAATAAATCAATGCTGCGTTATCGAGCGATGCTTCATTCGTTGTCAGACGCTTAAAAAGAAACTACTCTTTCTCCAGGTCTTTCTTTCTTCGTCGTTTCTTGCTGTGCAGTGTGTATGTATCTACCTCTAGTGGAAAATAAGTGTGCTGTTTGTTGATGCATTAATAAGATATACACATTTTTCTACTGCCTTTGTATCATCATCACGAGGCTGAGGAAAACCGCATACAAGTTTTCTTCTAGTGTCACTGGAAGAAAGTGTAAAAACGGGTTGTACATCTCTATTTTAGATTTTATACCTTTAGATTGTACAAAACTGTTTTCCTCGGCTGTCCTTCACTCTCAATGTGAAAAACGATTCAACATTCCGACAAACTGCCGGCGGAATGTTGGATTGGAATGAACAAAAAGATGATATTGCTTCGTCGATGATAGTGACGATGATGATGGTGATACGCTCCTGCTCCTAGTGAATATTCAGCACACACAAAAACGCACAAAAAAGAGTCTAACAAGTAAAAACGATATTGTAGATTGGATGATGATACTTTTCTGACTTCTTCATTCGCCTCTTCATTCATATGTGCGTCTTCGTCTGCGCCTTCTTTTCTTACACTTTTTCCCTAACAGAAATTTAGTGTGGAGTGAATTCGAAATGTGAGTGAGCAGTGAGCACAATCTTTATTGTCCTGTGTTGGAACAGTTTTGAATAGAAAGTTGTGCCATTATATCAATTGAGTAGAACACTTTTCAGACATACAGAGGCTCTTGAGTGCTCGTCTCAGCCCTCGTATTGTTACTTTTAACAGTTTAAATAAAGAATATTTCGCTAGCTTGATCAATGGTCAGTCGTATTTCATCTAAATGCGATTTTCGTTCATGTAGTTCATAAAAATTTAAATTTTACTGGTGCAGGAGGGAAACGTCACAAGGTCTGGAGTGAGACCACTTTTTAGTGCTGTTCAGTATCTTGAAAAAGTAACGAACATTATTCCCACCAACATGACCGTGCTATCACGAACTGGTATTAAATGAAAGAAAGGAAAAAATAAAAAAGACCACTGTGAATACAAAAAAAGAAGAAGAAGCAAAAAAAAATCTTTTAAAGTTGGGAATAGTAGTGCGGGTATGAGGTTAAAGTACATGAAATGAAATATGGTCGTGTGGTATTAGATAGAATTTTCTCGACTAGAGTGAGCAGGCGAGTCTTGAAAAGACAGATACAAGTAAATGCACTATTATTACTAGAAACCAAATTCATTCTCTCAGGCTTTCATTCTTTCTCCAGATCATCATGCAAAGACTCTGTGGAAATGCGCATTTCTATTAATAAATTCCCTTGTATACATGTACATATTAAAATATCTTATTATATTTTTTTAAATTTCTACTAAATAAGTATGTGGTATATCAATTCAAGTGTTAAATTGTCTATTGGTGTTGTTGCTTTTTCTTGTGACGTGCTTGGAAAAGTAACCCTTGTTTTTCTAATTTATGTTCAACATCGTTCTGACAATACATTTGTTTTCAACCTCCCTTCTGACCCACTTTCATGGATTACTTAATGAAAAATAATACTTTCTTATTTAATTTATTATTACCACGGCATCCAGTTTTGTTATTGCCGTCGCACAAAAATAGCAATCGTCATGTGTTTTAAGTGTTTAAGTGACTCAAGTGTACAGCCGTTTTAATCCTAAGCGAGTAATTACATTGTTTGGCGTGACAAGCGAGATAGAATTATTAATATTGTCGTTGTTTTGCGGTTGTTGAAACCTACTGTGAATATTTAAGTTACGTCGGTATTATTTTTTAAATGACGCTCATTTTTTAAACTTCACTTTCTGCTATTTTTCGATTTTTATTCCTTATATAATATTGACACGTGCAATTTCGCTGTCAAATCAGCAAAATCAAATCCGTAAGCAAAAGATTTAGTGGAAACATTTATTCAAAGAGAAAGATCCGATTGATATTACTGACGGCCTGAAATATTTGGTCGATACTTTTGATTATTACGAAGCAGACGTTTTCTATAGCGATCATTTGCTAACATTAAATTCGACTGACGGACAATATTTAACAATTTTTGTTTAGAAAATGGTATCGCGCAGCATTTTTGAAACATTGTGCTCTCAAAGTCCAAAACTGATAAGGGGGTGGGAAATAGGCAGGCACCCAGCATGAAAATTTCATCCTTTAAAGAATAAATGTATTATGGGAATTGAAATGGCTGCATCACGTTTAGAAAATTCATCATTTGCAATAAATATACCCTAACCGTCTACTGTATCCAAGAGTGTGAAAGCGTGACGTGATGAAACTTACAATTTCCACTTTCCGTATTGTGCCTCTATGAACTTGTTCAGCCATTTTATTATTTTTGGGGAACAAATATTGCGTCATCTATGGACTAATACCGATTCTTATGACATGAATCGTAAATGCAACAAATTTACTGTTTATCGCAAAAATATTCAAGAAGCCATACAAGGCCCGTAATAATAGGGTGCCACTGTACCACCAGCCGTTCCCGCTCTACTTGTGTTACCAACCTAACATGATCTCTTCTCTTTCTCCTCTCACTTCCACTCCTCGCTGCCTTTTTATTCAAGCAGGCTGGAGCAATATTGCTCTGGAAATGTTAGCGTCCTATTTATGTTTCTCGTTATTAAAATTATATTTATATTTATTAAACATTTCCCGTTCATAAACCTATGGAAACAGTCTGGAAAGTGTGCCGCGTCTTACGAAACTTTTAACAATGCTTTTTAAACATTCGTACGAAAGGTTTTGTTCCAAGAGAAGGAGCCCTCTAATCCTAATTGACGTTTGCAGAATTTTACCGTGTAAAACATTTAGAAGCATTCCGTATGCAAGTCATGGATGGTGCGACTGCTAAAGTTATTTAGTTTGACGAGACTCTTTTCTTTTCTAAAAGCGTTCAGATTTGTCGGAAGGAATCGTAGAGGATCCCGTGGTAAAATATTTCATTTGCTCCAGATTCATTCGTCGATTCATTAAAAAGTATAATAGTTAGGTAAATAACATTGAAGCGGTTAGGAAAAAGAAATAGACGCGTATATTGCTTGGGATGGTAAGACGGCGGAGGTAGTTGGTTACCTATCGGAGAGATTGAGCCCGACGTTAATAGGAGCAGGAATCTGTACATGTAGCAAATTGAAGGAGACTAGTTGAGCTGTCATTGCACCACAAGGAGCACTCAGATGAGCACACCGCCATTCGACCATCATCGTCACAGTTCTGCAACCAACCACTTGGCATAAAGCTCTTTTTACTTCCTTACTTGTATTGCCACTCAAGAAGGATTTAAAAACAACTCTTATAAAAGCAGGAAGTAAGACATAAAGCATCACTATAACTCTCTGGAACACGGACAAAGGGAAAGGAGTGTTGCTTTTTATTTCCCTCTTTTCTCTCCTTCCTTCTTTTTACTACCATCTCTTTTCCCCATCTCTATTCATTCCTCCGTACAACCATCATCAGGAGACAGAACATGAGAAAAGAATGTAAAATTGAAAGGTCTACAAAAACGAGAAACCCTATTTCATTCCCCATTTCCAGCCAAGCAGCAGCCAGCCAACCCTGATGTTGCGTAATTTTTTAAAAGTACTTTTCCTTCCCTCTACAAAATGTACACTTTCCATTAGATTTACTATTGCATACCTGATCGTACGGTAGGCATTTTCTTTTTTCCATACTATCATAAATATTTACACCTCGCGTCACTCCGCTTTCCTCTCTTTGGATTTTCTTCTACAAACTTAAACATCACTGCTCCAGTAGCCACAACTTAGACCCTCCACTTTCTATCTGCTCGTGAAATGTTAAAATGATCTTCCCTTTGAATGAATCTTTTGTTTTTAACGATATCGTTGAAATGGTTGTTTTTTTAAATTATATCCTGCCAACTCTTTACTTTTTTCAATCCTTTCCAACTGTTTTTACGTCATCATTCTGCTAATGCAAGCTTACCCATTATCCAAATTTGTGTAAGGATTGCGCACCTTTTCCTTCCTTTGCTCTCAGTTTCCCGCAGCATTTACTTAATAAAGGCATTGCGAAGGAGTGTATAAAAATGTAGTTGAACTCCATGTACTGCTCAACTCAGTTACTGCTCCTGTTGGGGTGCTTGCAAGTGCTAGTTGTGCAATGGCCACACCATGTTCCTCATTCTCCAATTCCCTTCCAATGAAATAAAGGAGAAAGTGAATACGACAAAACCAGAAGATATACCATGATATGTGGTGAAAACTAGTCAATGTGGTGCCACTCATAGCACATGGGACCATGTATTTGCCATTATACTCACTTTATTTGAGATACCTTGATGACATGCACATATGTGACATAAAGACAGATGAGTGCAATTGTAGTTTTAAGTAAGCATTCCTGTAACAAAAAGAGATCGAAAGAGGAAGCCTATTAACGTAAATGGGTGAGTGGTAGCGGAATGGATGACCGTGGAAATGAATGAGGATATAATGCTGATTGCGAAGCAGCGAAGAGCATTTCACCATTAAAACAATCCCCACGATGAAATTGTTGTTGCGGTTGCAGAATGGGGAAACCTTAGGAATTCAAGAGCTCCGAATGGTGAATTGGTGATGTTAGAGGGACACCCTAAATTGCACAGCTGTTAATATGCAGTCATCAGGGTCTGAGAAACCAAGAACGACAATTATAATTTGTAGTGAGAGGAGGGAGGTGAATAAAGAAAATAAGTCGTAAATGAGGGTTATTAACTATATAATATCTTAGCTCTACTAATACATATACATACATATTTGTGGATGATTAACGCCATAGGCAGGGACACTGTAGACCAATTGATAAAACGGCTTCACTCATTACATTACTTTCTGCTACTACCAACCAGTGTGGTTCGTGTAACAAAGCGAGCAACTCTCCCACAAGTAGCATAGGTGATTTTTAAATTAAAATTAATATGTTGTCTTCTTCCTAAGTTTCATTGCAATGAAAATAATGATTAAAGATAGAGCTAAGTTTTCCAGTTTAGTCCATCTGGCTTGCCCTTTGTTGATATTTTCACTTTCCTACTTGTTCCGTCTGTCTGCAACGCCCTACTTCATATTTAACTGAGACTCAATGAAACTACAATGAGCTTATAAAAGGCAAAGTTTTGCACTTATCTCTGGCTAGTACAGACGCAGAATAATCAATCAGTGGCGCAATGACTAAGCCGTGCACGGTTCTTGGAGAGAGTAGAAATTTAGGAATGGAGAAGGTGGAAAATAAAAATGAATAATTGATTATTCCAGAGCCTTTTCGTTTTATGCATAAAGTGGAAAGGATTTTTACTTTCTTTTGGACAAGTTTGGAAAGAGTGGAACCAGGTTTACTTTAACAATCACATAAGACAAACTACTTTCAAGAGTTTTAGTACGCAGAGTTTGATTACGGAAAGATTCGAGAACTTTCATTAAGAAATGCACTGACACATACTTCATCCAAAAGTAACACCACTTTTTGCAAAGACAAATGAATGTTTAAAGGGAAAATAGGATGTATTAAAAGAGCAAGTACGGTGAGTTTTTATTAGGTAGTACCTACCAAAGAAACCAGAATGTACATAAAGTAGTAAAATTTAACAGCTTATCATCCCACTCCATAATCCTTATTATATTGCAAGGTATGCGTGACGACGCAAGCAACGTGCACATCGGTAAAAGGAAACGTGGTTTAGCTAAACAACGAATCCGTCGGTTATTCATTTTCCTCGTAGGTTTTGGCTACACTATAGAAAGTTGTCTTATCATGCAAGACATAGACGACGGTGTAGTGGATGGGGTGTGCGTTTATGAAGTTGGCACCTAGGAGGCTGCTGTACTAATAGTTATTGTCCTTTTGGCGTCATGATGGGCTCCTGCTCTAAGACGACATACATTTCCCCAGTCATGTCCTCAGCATAACTCTCGCGTCTCATTGGATAGTGAATCTCACTTTTGTGTTGATGAAAATTGTGCCTTGCTAAGGTTTAAAAAGAAGATGAGAAGAGCGAGTGACAGAAAGAGGGAAAAGAGAAAGCAGAACTGTGTTCTCTTTAGTTCGCGAGTTTTATTCAATTTTATTCATTTGATGGTAGACCATAAAATCCCAATCTAACCAGAAGAAAACAAGATTTTCTTCCCGTAGTGTATTTTTAGTTACACAAGTTTACTACTTTCTTCTGAGTACTTTCGACGATTCGCCGTGCTGGTGACTAATACATGCTCCTATCATATTTTACAATTCTTCAGAATGAAACACCAGTTTATTGGCTGCTGAACATGACTTTCTCGTTGTCGACAACGCTTCGAATGCGTGTAGGCGAAATCTCAGGCTAGGGCATAGCCCTTAAACGACCAAGAAATGACAGAAAGTTGTGGCAGCAGTAACAAACCATTGCGCAAATATCAACGGGTAGCGTTTCGTATACAATCCGCAATACTCGAGGCGATATCGGGGACCGAGTAGTCTCGTCTCTTTAAAGCTTATTTTATTTTTACTCATAAAAGAAAACCCTGACCATTAAAATACTTTTAGAAAACGACCGCTGTTGGATATTTAAAGTCTTCTTCACTTTAGAATTAACAACTCCAGTATTATATTTTACTCATTATTCGCTAGTGGCAGAGTTCTTTTTCGGCACTTGTGAATTCCTTTTTAACGCAAAGCAGAAAAGTGAAAACATCTACATATATTAAAAAATATTAACTAATAAGTAATGATACAAATTTCTTTAAAAACATTAAAATACTAGAATGCCTTCAGTATTGTATCGATGTGTTTTTGGTGGCTTTTTGGCTATATCGCTACATAACGCTTGAAACTATTCGATTGTGGGGCGAAGACGTTACCGTTTTTGGCAGCTAGCCCTGGTCGTCGTACTACAGCTACAAGTTCCTCTGCTACCACCACTGCAAATGTTGTTGTAACTGCCAGTGGCCCTTCTGGAGCAGCGACAACATCCTTAGCAGTCGCGTCTACTTCTGTGGCTGACGCAACCGCTCCACCTCCATCAACCTCTGCTTCAGCAGTGCCGACAACATCTGCTGGCGCTTCATCGGACCGAGTAGTCTACGTGTATAGTGACAAGATTGAAGTACGATCACATCAGGTAAAATCTCTCTGTCCAAAAAACGAAAAACAAGTACAGACAGGCAGAAACGTAACGACATAACAAAACTAATTCATCCGTACTTTAAAGAATGACATAAGAACCCAGTAGGACCAAGCAATAACAGTGACAACAGCAAACTAAAATATCTATCAACTCCTTTATCAGCAACACTGTTTTCCACATCAACATTATTTTACGATCACTCACTCGTCACAATGTTAACATTTTTCTATATAGAAGATTAACCGATTCCCCAAAATGGAACACAATCCATTTAAGTCAATCACAACATGCACTCACTCAAAGTATTTAGCTGCAAACAATTACTTATTTTATTAATTCTATAACAAATAATTTACAGACTCTGTTGATACATATACATTGTAAATATAATTTTTTAAATCGACCTTCACATCTAAAACGCTTAGATCCTTTCATCCTATTCACCAACATCAGATTTTGATTTATTTTCTTATTCCCACTTTCAAGTAAAATTGTACTCACACTCTTGGTTTTGTTCGACCACACCAAATCCAGAATTAGCATACTACCCTTTGAACTGCATACAAATTAAGTACCTTTTAGCTCTTCCGCAAAACACACTCCATTGAATGACATTGTTCAAAATCACTCCTCACTCCACCACCCCCTCCCCTGAAGAAAACAGTCCTAGTCTACAATGACCCAATTTTAGAAATTTACTAACTTACCTCATTCCATTTCTCACAACTGAAAAATAGAATCTACAGCACTCTTTTGTATCAGTCAATAGAACCTTTTGTCTGTCAAATGTGATGAAGAGGATAAATGAGTGTAACGATTTGTACCCAGTATTAGAACATAGCATTAAACACCAGTAGGCAACCGACAAAATACTTATCAGGAAATGTTATATAAATCACACCATAGTATTTGGAATTTGGATAGAAAAGTCGGAGCAGCTTTGCATTAGTTTCCCTTCACTTATTCATTGATAGAGTAAGTAAGAATTAGACGGATAGCGGTAAGATTACAAAACTCCGGAATCACCTCAAGAGAATTTGTTGACCCCGATCTCGATATAGGAGACGAAGCGCTGTTTGAAATCAGTTGGCGATCATTTTAATAGTCGGATCGGGATGGAATATTCATAAATGTAGGCGGCACAAAATTTCTTTTCGATTGCGAGTTTTCATTGGATGAATCTAGTAAAAGTTTCGTGTTTCGCAACGTCATACACATGATGACATTTTATCGTTTTTGCTTGTAGTTCGTTAGTCACTGTTTGATGAGGAGATTTCTCTTGTAGTAGTATATAGTATGTGTCAACTTGTCTCTGTTTCTTTGTTCTTATTGTGTCAATTAAAGTATAGGGTACCAAATTATTTATTTTCAAACTTTTCCATATTGTTTGTGCAAATGTTTTAGGTAAACTCACGTTGCATTTATTGGCTTTATTAGGATTCCTGTTAGGACTTTTATAAAGGAATGATTGTAGATAGAGTGATTTTCTCCTTAATAAATGTCGGCATGGCCATGATAGTTTCCTAGTTAGTGTCTTGTCAATTTTAAAGTAGAGCCAGGCATTGATTTTTATAGATTCTCCTCTGATTAAGGGAGAAAACACCTCCCAATCATCCTTGCCTGCCGAAATAAGGCGGGTAGAGGATACAGAGAATGTTGGTATTTATAGCCGTACTCCTTGTACTATAGTGAGCACAAAATACTGTAAAGAGAAATTAGAACACATTTGAAACCGGAAACAACAAGTAATGTAGACAAATAGTGTAACTTAGAGAAAGAAACATTCTCCTGTCACCGTAGCCCTTCCCATCTGAACTTGACCTTAAACCTTTTCTCACATAATCTTTCTTTATCAACAACACTGAAGAAATGTTTATACCATACCTTCACAATGTCGTTTAAAGACCACACTGGAATCAATTGGTGTGATTAGTCTTGTTATACCCAAATCGCATGACTGTGATGATGATAATTTGAATGCCGATACTGAGGACAACTACTTTACTTGGGGCTTAGGTGGATACGTTCTGCCTCCATCAACTTAATCGCTTCACTGTTTGATGAACCCAATTCCTCATCATCAAACTTCCACGGTTTTATTTGTATTTATTGTGCATAGAATCTTTAATGATAATTGTTTGTAACATTTTCAATTCGATTCTGCTCGTTTTCTGTTAAGTTATAAGAATAAATACTATTGCAGTTTTAATAAAGCACAAAAACAACTTTATAGAAATATGCTTCCCATTAGGGTCGACGCTTCACTTGTTTATCATGGATGATTTTGCAAATTGTAACGCTTTAACACATACATACAGATCAACATACACTGTCACACGTAACAAACAATGCAGCAAATTCTTAATTTTATAGATTTGCAAATAAATATTATTGTTGTGTAGAATTACATATAACGTTAAAATTAGGCTTTAAGCTTCACAGTGATAAAATATAGCTAACAAGGTTTATACGTGTGCTGTAAAATATTATTTTTCACGTTTGTGATTCATTATCCATTCAGCTGTCTTTTATAGTTTGTTTTCTTTACAGTTGCAAACAGATTTTCTGGTATTATGCGTATTTATGTATATGTAAATATTTACTTATGTATTAATGTCAACCGGTATAGAAATTTGTAACCATTTAATTTTCTTTAAAACTAACCAAGGCATCATATTACTAGCGGTGTCCAAAATGAATGTAGAGCAATGTAACGACTCAACGACATTTTGTGTCGTCAAGCACTCTGATACGTCGCCAAACGGCGGAAGATGCACTATTTGAACCAGAAATACCGGAATGAATGAACATGACACGCGGAAGAGTTATGAAAGCGTGCATGCACTACGTGACATTTTTAGACTCTTGATTCAGAGGGAACGAATTTGTCTAGCTCCGGTTCATTTTAAAAACTATTTTTTTCAAATCTCATTTTTGCTAAGTTAACTTGCGATGTCAATGAAAACACACATTGGCAATCAACAACACGCAACTCTTTATCAATCTAAAGTATAGAGATAAAGCGCGCGTTGTAGTAACAAGCACATAATTGGTCAATGTTAATAGAAACAAATATAACTGATTATTTAACTGTGTTTTACCAATGTTTGTTTATCTGCTTTCGTGAATCGTTGCGAGAACATTAATTCATGTGTCCGCCTGTGGGAATCATTTGCGTTGCCAAAATATAGATATTTGGGTGTAAATGAATTCTCATACGACTACTTTTAGCCTTGTGTATATTTGTTTATGGGACGTTCTACACTTGGACTAAATACGTTGCTTGGTACTTATAAATTATGTTTTGCCATAGCCAATTGAAAGTGGTACTAAAACATTTACTTTCTATAAAACGACATTTTAGCCTGACTAATCTGATCGCCGACTGCTGTATCAACTACATAAATGAGAATGATGCTTTAAGATTAATACTGCCAGTACATTTTGTGTTCAACCAAACCTTTGATTTAATTAAATGCTATTATTATTGTGATTCAATAATATTAAAATATGAATGCTGACGTCATTGTAATTCTTGGTGTATTTCATAATTGCATACCCATCGACGATTATTTTTAAATAGTGAAATGCTTGGTGTACATTGTGCATACAAACTTAGATTTAATGTAACATTCTAATTTCTACTGCATGATTCCCTTCTCTCTTTTTCTTTCTTATCAGAGGGCCCAAATAAAGCAAGATAGTTGGAGAAAATCTTCAGTCTGACAATTATTTAACCATAGACAGTGTCACAGAAATCGAAATAATGTGTTTTTATGTTTAGTAGAATATATTCTAATCTAGCAAATAAGTATAAATCAGATTAAGGGATGATAACTCTTTTGATTGTACCTGAAACTGTTCCTTAGATTCAAGTTACGTAGGGTTTTCGTAACAATCACCGTCATCATGTTTCAAATATTGATTCTTAGCTTGAGTTTAAAATATGTCATTTAGTTATGAAATGTGTTGCTAACAGTTGCTGTAAAAATCAAACTTTAAGAAATGGCATGACACCTATATAATAAACAGATCATGAACTACCTCATCTGCACATTTTGACCGTGTGCAAAGTGTTATTTTGAAATAGTGTCACATTCATATGTATATTTTATATTACGAAGTACTTAAATTATTCTTTCTAGATAGTTTTAATTTTCTAACCTTTCACTGATGAATGGGATGAACTTCACTTAATCGGTCATATAAATTTGATTCCTCTCTATCTGGTTTCACAGTATTCTTTGTCACCTTATGAGTATTAATGAATGCTGTCCTAAACAATACTCTTGCTTTTTGTTACATATGCATTATGAATGTTGGAAACTATACATGCATCTTTCGTCCATAGTGACTGGTGTATGGCCAATGCTTGCATTTTGAACTTAACTAGTTTGTATTTATGAAGCTTTCAACATATCGTATCAGCAATTGTATCAGTTAGCACTAGTAAAGTGTAGATTTTCCAAGCTTGTTAAATGGAATGATGGTGGCACAACTTACAGGTTGAAACCGTCTGCGTTGTGGCAGAAAATAAGTCGAAATATAAACTCTTCTTATATGACTTGATTTTTACTACTAAATTTCATGTATCGTGTCCAAAGTAAAAGCACAGAATGTGTATACCAAACGCTTAAGCATAAAATTCATCTAATTTTGTTGACGATTGTGTTTAGTAGTAGTAGTATTAAACAAACACTATCTTTTTCGTGATTGTAGTCTAGAAATACACAAATTTATGTCGAAACTTTGCATTGTATTAAATGCAACAGAAGAGAAAGTCGTGCAATATTGCAAAAGTGTGCACATGATTACTCTTTCTAATGAAATGCCAGCGTTGTAGCAATAGCGGCTTTACCACTTTACAAATCACACTTTCTCTGCCTACCTTGGAAGGTTTTCAAGAATCACAAAGTATCTTCTCTGGTTGTTTGAAATCCTTTACATAATAACCATGTATCAAAGATTAAATTTGGCTGAAAATTTGCTTGATAAATAATTACTATATGGGGAGTCAACGTAACGATGATTTTATCATAAACGTTTGCTTAGCATGGCAATTTTGAATAGAAAATTTTGACCATCAGCAAATGTTTTGGATTATCATCGTTACGTTGACTCCCTCTTATATTGAAACCGTAGTAATATTCTAAATGATCATAAATTTGTCATGCAGTACCATGATAATTTCTTTAAGTATGTTTACGTAAATTACTTCTAAAAACAAATGAAACAAATGATTTTAACCAAAGTTGGTAACTGTTGGATAAAATTGCTGTGTCTGTCTTCACACCCCACCGGTTATGCTTTCATTATGCTCTTAAGTATTTTTATCTGTGTGCAATGCAAAATTGTGCTACCTACTTAATTAATTGACTCCTGAGTCAATGCAAACTTTTAAAGTCTGTGTAAAGTAAAAAATGTTTTCTGTGTACCTATTCAAAGTTTACATTGTGTTGTTATGTTCTACCTGGAATCCCTACAGGTTTGGGAGCAACGTTGCTTGCGACATGTGTCCGATTTCTTAATATCAATTTCAAAAGTTCCCATGTTGTTCACTGTGTTTATACTTCCTACTTAATTGTGTCAATCTCTTCTCTTGCAACAAATCTTTCAGAAAAGGTATCTCGGAGACCAACTGAAAGACACTTGGAGCATTTGGTTTAATTTTAGTTTGTACACTTTTCGTTTTAATATAAACATTTGTGTCGTACCGTAACCGTACCGTACATTGTCTGATATTTAAAATCTAATTTTGACTGCAATTTTCTGTCTGCGTGTCACAACAGTGGGTAGTCTATGTGTTCAGCGTGAAATTTAATTTGTGTGTTGCGTTAAGATATTTATATAAAAATATTTTCGTTTATTATTCGTGTTGTGCGTTGCTGTCATTACTATTATTACTAATTGCTATGATTTTATAATGGAACTGGCGATGATAATTTTCGTTGACTACAATAATCAGGAGGGCCAGTTTCTGTGCGAATTCATGTTTTATAATCTCGTAAACATGAATTGTGTGTTGTGTAGTCGTCGTGTTATTCCTATTTATTTGTAATGTGGTGTTTCATGTTATTGTGCTTTTTAGTTTGCATCACATCCATTTGCCAGACTCGAAATAAAAGAGAAAGGATGTTTTGCAATGTGTGAATTTTCGTGTCGTTTCGCTCTGAGTTTGACTCTGTGTCCGTAGTGTCTACTGCATCAGTAAGTAGGTAGCGAGAGATGATCTATGTCTTCAGTCATAATTGTCATCAAAGCAGGGTCATAGGGATGGGAATGCAGGGACAACCGACCAGAAGTATTTCGCGTAGAATCTCAAGCATGTAAGAGATCATTTAAATGAGAGTAGAAGAAAGGAATTTTAGTAGGTGGATTCATCGAGAAATGCAATGTAGTTCTAATTTCGTTTGTCCTTTCATCCAAAAGTAAATGAATTTAAAAGAATATCTGGACTGGGGAATCACAGCTTCTTTGAACTCTTTTCGTTTGAGATTCTCGTGGATGAATTCTAATACTCTTTTTATGATACATGTGTTTAGAAACATGGTCGATCGCACGGGCAGGATAACGGAGATGACCCGGACGAGTTGAATGACATTCAGATTCGACTGAAAACGGACCGAGGTGAGCCGAGGAGCTCTTCCTCCACTGCACACATGTCAAAGAACCTTGAGGAGCTCTCATCAGACCGATTGAACGCTACGCAAAGTCCAGTTACATCAGTCACAACAGCCCTAGTGACACTTCCAGCTCCGGCCACTGTTGAAATGGAGTCAAGAACGCCTTCTCCAAAACTTTCAGGTACTGCTACGTCAGGTAGTGGCGCAGGTGTTGGTACTAGTTCGTCATCAAGTAAACAAGCTGTGGTTCGGATCTCAACCTTGTGAGCTAAATAGGTCATATGCAAACATTACAATTGATAATTGCGAAAGATTCGTCACTTACGGTTAAATCGTTATTAAATATTACTCTTAAATATTTATCAAGGTAAGGGCATAATTGGTATTGACATACATTATTTCACCATTGCCATTAAAGATATTTAAACCAATTTATTTAAACCAACCATTATTTCACCAATTTAAACTTAAAGATACTCGGAACAAAACATGAATATTTCATTGTACAGATTTAATTACAACTAATACAATATCTTTAGTTAATATTTCGCTCCATTGATTTTTTATTTAGTTTAAATTCAGTACTACTTAAATACACTAGGATACTGGTTACAACTAAAAATCATTAATGTGAAGATTATTATTTATTAAAACAATACATGCTGGAGATATTATCATGAACCATTGAGGTTATTAGTAGCAACAAAGAGGAAAAACCAATCAACTCCTGACCGAACTTGATATTCTCAGAAGCAAAGAAACATTATCTTGTACATAGTTTGTACAGTGTGAACATTACTTAATTTCGATACAACAACAGCTACACAGAACATTTTTGTATTAGGAATATTAGGGTACGTTTATTGCAAATACACAGTAAAATGTCCAACTGAATATTGAGCTAAAAGAACTGTTAAATCATCTAGAAGGGTGAGGTGGAGACACTGCTACACCGTGCATCATTTTATAAAAAAAGCTTTCTAATGGTGGCCAGGATTGATTTTTTTAAAAAATCTAGGCTATTTTAATTTGCTTGAAAGAATGGATGGCCCTACATAACTAAAGTATTTAATTATTGCACTCTAATTGATTTTTATAAATAGTTCCACCTTCAGCAAATCTGAATAAATTACAAACAAAATCGATATGAATTACGCAGTGGGGTAGGTCAGATTTGGATTACTCATTCATATGACACGAAATGTGTGCGATGGGATGCGGGTGTGACGCACTTGTCACCATGAGTATAATGAAAGAACACCTACAAAGTTTTCGATAACTTCCATTAGAGTTCACAACATTAAATTTGTGAGCCTTTTCTCAAAATAGTCTATTATGTGGGCTATGCAAATACACGTACTTCTACAACTTTGATGAGGGAAAAATGCAAATGTTGAATATAATTAAAACCAAGCCTCGCGTTTCGAGATTGATTTGACACCTTTTTTCAGAGCAAGAAATATCCATCCGAAATGTAGTCCTTTCATTTATTATTTTACAATATGGCAGACATAATGGCACATTTTTTATTTCATTTCTAAAGAAAATTAGTGAATTTCACCGTGCAAAATAGGCATGGAACAATTGAGTCAATTTATTATATCGTAATAAATGAGCTCAACGCTGCTCTCGCGGAACAGGACACAACTCTAATTAATTAATAAATTCATGACAAATGAAACGTGAATTTGTATCAAAATATATGACAATGTTTTTCTTGTCCCACAAAATGTCTGTCTTACCGAGAAGCCAATGCAAGCCGAAGAAAGTTTTTGCTCTATTCAATTGATTACTAAAGGGCTTGAAAATAATGAAACATTTGGTTTCACTTTTCGATGGATTTTCCCTAAAATTGTTGTAGGCTTGATAATACTGCTACACTTGTCAGTAAACAATACAAAACTACCTCTCATGTGACTTATAAAAAGTGTTGATTGAAGTAATCCTTTTCTGAACACCTTGAATTCATACGGCAAAATGTTTTGTCACTCTGATTTTAATTATACACTTACCTACAAACTTTGCTAATATTCAACTGCGGTTGGCATTCGGGCGTAAATTTAACTTTACGCATCCAGTGTGCCTCCCACTTTCTGCAACATCCACAACATTTTATGACAGCCCAGTGATCCGTGACACGAAAAAGCTTATTGTGTGACGAGAGCAGAAAAGTTTTGGAAGAGAGCAGAAGTACTGATCGATATCGTTATTATTTCACTGTTTATAAAGCATTTGTCGGTTGTTTCAAAACAGACAGTACACCAGTTTCCATATCACAGAATAAGCAGTGGCAGTGAGTCAGTTGCAGAAGGGATGCCTCATGCCTCGCATCAATATTCATTGCTTTCTCGAGTTAGCACCCACGGGAAAACGAGCACGGAATTCGTCAATACATTTCATATAGATTTCATATTGTGTGAAATCTAGGCTAGTATCAACCGGAGAATTAATATTATTTGAATTGAAGCGATTATTATTCAGCATAGAATGATATTTGTTACCTCAACATCGATTCTATCCTCCCACACTGCAGCCGCATACTTCTACACTTATTTTAACTCGTGGAATGAAAAAGAAAATATTCCAAACCATCCATTCCCAAGCTTTAATAGTCAGCCAGATGAATAGGTATTTTTGTCCAGTAAAAATTTTGTTACATTACAATTACATTTACATGTTTTAAAATGATATAATGGCACGGATGTAGGTGGACATAAGATTATTTTTACGTTAATTAAAGGTACCACGAATGGTTTATAGATCAATTCTGAATTCCAATCGTATTTAACTAGTTTTAACTATTTGTTACACAACTTAATACAAAAAAGTAACTACTGTAATGTAGCCTTGCTATGGTAGTAACTACTGTACGACTTAGATTCAGCACGATTATATACTAATGACGATTTAGGCTACGGGCATCTCAGATTAGTAGAATAAGACAGCCCATTAACTAAAGTGATACTTCTGGGCATTGTTACTTCGGCGTGACGGACTTAATTTTCTAACCATAAATAAAATGCAATAGTTAGATTTGCAATCAACAATTTTCTACTCTCAAGATTTTGTATGAGTACATGTGAGTTTGCAACTATCGATTGTATAGAAGAGGTCGGTGAAAGCAAAAATTGAGAAACGAGGATGGATGAAAGATTTTAGTATTCAGGAAGTCTTATTTTGAGAGAACTTCTTTCACCGAATAATTCCCTTTAAACTCAGAAGCAAGGTTTTTGATGAATCGTGCCACTCATTGGAGTTCATAATGACCATTAGTAAATACTTAATAAATTGCTATAACCTCAGCAGTAAGGCCTTGATTACAGGCAGATAGAGCTGCATTCCCGTTTAACTAGAAAATACTTATCCTGATAGTTAATCAAGGTTTATCCATTAAACTATGGGCCCCTTTCTCTGTGTTTCATTTTTTAGCTCATTTTTAAACAGTAAAGTCTCTTTTCGTTATGATTTACTGTGAGCTGTGTAAAATTTATCGATTCTTCCTAGTTATTTGCTTTTTTGTAACTTTGTAAAGATTGAAAAGCTACAGAAACGCTTGATTGATACGAATGCTCGAATGCTCCGGTACCCTGGCACGATTCACTAAAACCTTGTGTCGTCATTCTAAGTAAACCAATCTAATATATATTCAAGCTAGAATTTTCATAGGAAAAGTTCATATAGAGTAATATTTAACATTAAAACAAACGTGATTTTTATATCAAATAAATTTTGTACATACTAATGGATAAGAAAGAAAGAAGGATAATTATGCTACCACAATTAACAGGTATTCAATTACATCTATGGTTAAATACGATTAAGTTGCTAGCCTTTGTCACACACTGTTGTTGTTTTGTAACTCCTAGGCGTTGACAACAGATTTGACAAAAGATTCCAGTACCTTTCTAATGTGTTATACTTAAATAACTTAACTTATACATAGATATATATTCGTAAATTATTCTTATCATTACACTATTTATTATATAGACAGATGTACATAAACCTTGGATTCCTTAGACAAATATTGTGAGCAATTAATTCCCCATTTAGAACAAACAGCCTAAAATTTGGTCGTCACACACCACACACAACCATTATCATCTTGATAGACATAACTTGCGTAGCAAAACATCATCGCCCATTTAGGATTTAGACAATCTTAAAGTAATTTGTGTAACCCCGCTACGTTGAATCAATCCAGGCTGAAGAAAGCTAAAGGAGGGAAAGCGTGTGCATTATCTAAGCAAGTGAAAGGTGTCTACAATCCTGCCAACTAATTGGCAGCCATCTCACAAAAAAAGTATTATGATGATTAACACAACTTAAATAAAGCAAGGGATAACAGAAGTGGTAAACTTAATAAATTATAGATAAGAAGGGTACGGAATTCACTCTATCTCTACAGGCATGGCGCCGAACAGACATCAACTACACTTATTTTTATTTCAAGAAAATTGTGCATAACATGGTACACGTACATACAGTTAGAATTATAGTCTGGCGTAAGTGTCAGGTTACGGTTTACACAAAAAGTTACTGAAGAGGGAATATAAAAGAAAGAATTATTTTTCACTTGACCAAAACAACATTAAAATAAAATAACGTTCTACTTGTTATCTGTATTACTATGAATCTGTAATTGTTGGTTTTATAACTGATTCAGACGAATTGTTATACATCATACTATTTAAGTGTCGAGTCAGAATTAAATTGTAATTACAGGTAGTAGTCGCAGGCAGGAATAATAAGGCTAGAATAGGAATATTACAAACAAAATCAATGCACATTAAAAGTATTTTCTAGGCTACTATAATCACTCAGTATTTAAGAATTGTGGTGAATGGGGAAAAGGGTAATCAGTTTAAATACTTTACTAAATATCCAATTAAATTAGAGAGCCGCGACACACTCTACAAAAGCAGCAGCTGTCAGCTTAATGTACGGATCAGTTAATCTGGTAGATATCGACTATTGTGACTGTATTGCTTATATTAAATTGGAAGTATTTATTTTACTTTCGACTATACCTCATTAAGAAATTAGAAGCCTTCCTGTTCCAATCTCAATTTTCTTCTATGATAATAAATATGTAGTCAGTCCTTTAAAATAAGTCATTTTCTCTTAAGAATCTCCACAATCCAAGGTCGGTTAGTTCATAAAACTTCTGATTAATCTCTTCTAAGTCAAGAGGGTTGGAACAGTGAATAACTAATTTGATTAACTTTAATTAGGTTTTCCAACAATTAGTCTCCTGTTTGGGTGAGTTGAAAGTTGTGCTTATCTTATGTCATCTCAACGGTAAGACTCGCGACGCAGCTCAATAGAAATAATTGCTTCCTTATAAATAACCTTGCCACTTTCGAAGCCAATAAATAAGTATTAACTTGACAGAGTTTAAATGCTGTTACCAAATCATACATACAAAATGAATGAGCCTACATATATAATGAAAACAAAACAAATGTGCTATTACCACTGTCTGTAACCTGAGTTTCCCGTTTCTGCTTCAGCTAACGTGTAGTCAGCCTTCTTTCTATATGATTCTAACTAATCAACTTCCAACGGCAGATTCAAATAGCTTCCACTTAGGTGCAGTATTTAATCCCAATAGTACATAGTCGGTCGATAGGTGAAAACAGAAATCGTACAAATGTTTTTACGGCATACAAACAATACTGATTGGTCATCGGTTCTAAATTGTTCCAAGTTACAGGAAGTTAGCGATTTTAATTGAAAAATACCTAACGGAGTAAGGTTTGCACATTTTAGCCATACCGCGTTTCCAGAACAGAAGAACTTACTAAACCAATTAGGGACAGGGAAATTCTACAATCTCTGATATGCTTCGTTATGATAAGAAAAAAGATGGTAGCAAGCAGTTATTACTCTTGTTATTCTACTTTTTATTCCATCACAATGGCTCTATGCAATGGGACCTTAAGTGAGTGAGGGCAGCACACGTGCTACAGGAGACATTTACAGTATTTAGGGTTGGAAGTAACATATTTAAATAATTATCGCATAGCACACAAACGTTATCGACTGATGTAAAAATCTCAAATAATTTATGCAAGAATTGACATTCAATATTTCCAATATTATTCCAATATTTTAAGTTCAACATAATTTATGGGTATTTGTGGCACGGGAAAAATGAAATGCCGTTTCTAACTTTCATTCACTTTATTGTGCAAACAGGCAAAATATCAGATTACCAACACTCATCTTCTCCTCTAGTTGGATTTCACTTACCTGGATAAGAAGGTTCACAGATCTCAATTCCTCAGAAACCGCATTTCATTTCGATCCAAACAAGTGCGAACATCAAATGGTGTCTAATTTTTGTTCGTTTCCTACTAGTTACTAAAGAATGAATGCTCCCATTTTAGGTTGATGTGAAAAGCTAGGTGTTTATGTATATTGAGAAATATAGTTTCTAAAATGAAACATTGTTAGCGGCAGATGTCAAAAATTGTGATACAGTGGGCTCCTCAAGAAGGCTATAGATGAATTTCTAAAACCGGAAATTAAAAATTTGGCTTCGACTTAATGAATTTTTAAAAGCAAGAGCAATTCAATACGGTTGAAGACTTTTCAGCGTAAACATAAAGTATTATGACGTTACAGAATATATTAATAATGTGTAATGTGGTACCTGTGTGATTCGGATTTGTTTCTTCGCAAAGTACCAATACTACGTACAGCCCCAACAAAGTTTGTATTTTATTTTTTCTCCTTTATCCTATATATCCCAACTGCAAGATTTAATTTTGTTAATGTAACATCTTTTTAATTATATTCATTTTCTGTATAAATTCTTCCACAATCCTTTACCGCAGGTAATATATAGTAAATTATATTATTTGAATGTAATTGTTTAGAAAATCTTAAAACAACCTTACATCTCATTTCTTTCAGCTTTTGATGAGCAATGATGGAGTGGAAAATAATTCTCGGCAATGTGGGGTTTGAATTGTGCTGATTTTCGAATAGGAAAATTTAGTTTTCTATTTTGAGTTTGAGGATTCAGAATGATAAACTTAATTGGTTTCAATAAACAAAGTTTTACCTTTCTTCTTTCGAATGCACGTCTTCACACAATTAAAATTCCAAGTTTCCAAGTAATAATTAATACGTGGTATTAAAGAAGCCCCACTTAGATATAATGCTACTATTTGCTATTGGGTCCGAATTTTTATTTGCTGGCCTATTAAATGCAATTGCTTCGTTGTTACCCATTTGAGTGCTGTCATAATTTTTTTAAAAGTGGTTTAATTGATCACAACGCATAGAAATCATTTCCTATAGCAGTGAAGTTTCGTGTACAAATGGAGACAAGAAAGGCAAATGACTAATGTTGATATGACTATACAATAATGCCGTAAGTCTATAATTTATTAGCTTTCTCTAACCAACACTACCGTTAAATAAGGTTTCTAATTCTGACGATCAGCTAATCATTTTAATACTGGTACCTATAATGCGTGAAAGTTGACAAAATAATCCATTACATAATAAGTTCTCAACGTGTTTGTTGTCAAACATTTAAATTGTAGCCCTAGCTCCCCATTCACGACCCATTGCTAAATGTGCATTTGGAATTAGGTAGGTAACAGGGCATAAGTGCCAGTCGCAGGTTGCCCCATTCAAATGTCCATGTAACGTAACCAATATTAGGTAGTGAAATCCTATTTCTACGTTCAAGTACTACTGCTGACAACTTCTGCACTAACCGTCAAGTGTAGGTAGAATTTCCTTTGAAATAAAAGGCTTTTACATCTTACCCATACTACACTAATTACTAATTGCATTAAATTTTTTAAGTAATTAGGAATCTGGACAGATGGAGAAATGGCATGATGAAGAAAGAGAGAAAGCGAAGGTATTTATCATTCGGAGTCCTCAACTAGGTACTTGTTTAGAGGTAACACACATTCTTTTAATGTATTAAAGCAGATACTAAACTAACTCGAGGTTATCCTTTTTCTAACAAATTGAGTACACAAGAAAGTTTTTACAAATTCTCGGGAGGAGACACAACATTAGACCTTCCACTCACGTAGTAGCATCTTACTGTAACACTTTAAAATACAATGCTATCTTTAAAACGGGAACGAACGTTTTAGGTTTATAAATTGGTGTTTTAATGATAAACTGAAATGTTACAAATACAACTACATCAATTATGAATCTGTAAAGTGTTACCTAAAATATGGCAGTACCAGTTGGCTAATGATCGTGATACGATACGGTCATTACACAGTACTACAGTTAAATACTACACTTACTGGAAGAGCTAGAAAATCTGTACTGAAGAAGATAAATTATATTAACTTTTAAAAGTAATAGTGTTAAAACCATGAAGTTTAAACGTAGCATTTTTTAACGGAATAACCACAGAAATGTATTAATTGAGTTTGGGATATATACAGTTTACTAAAATCCATTATAACGATTAGAAATGAAAACTTTATTTCAGACTAAAATTTTGGAAACCTCCCTGCGGGTGATATTTTATATTTTTCCTTTTATTTGCACATTCAAACTTCCAAATAACTTTACTAAAATTACAACATCAACAAGAATACTTGAAAGGATAAGCGTATTATTTGAATTTGATGTCTTGGGGAAAATAAAGATAGTTATATAAATAAATAGCCTGGTAAGTGTCTGTCTAATCGGTAGGTGCATAATGTGTACCAGTAAGTTATCCAGTTATATACCACCAACATTTATTCTATATTATGCTAAACTATACTACACGTACAATATTTATTATGTAAGATTCATAACATGAATATATGAATACGAAATGTAAATGTATCTCATTAATTTACGAATTTTAACTATATGAAAATATATATCTACTATTGATATTATTATTGTTGTTGTTGTTATTATTTTATTAATATGAGGCATACACAGGATTGCGATGCGGTGTACCATTCTTTTCTTGAATAAATACGAACCTTGTGTCGTCTACTTACTAAAGCGTTTTCTTCATTAACAGAGCTCATGGCTCACATGCCCAGTCCCAGTGTATTTCGGTGTTAGTTACAACACGCCATGCTGAAAGATGAACAATTCAAGTTTTGAAATAATTTATGCATTTCACTACAAATGCGTCTGTGGTTAATAGTAACTTTATTTGCATTTTCCTCTTCTAGAGTTGTTTATGGAAATTTAACTCATATTTTAGAGACTTCTTTTCTTGGCTGAAATATTTACATTAAATGTTTAAATGCATATTAAGTGGAAGTCTAACGGCGTCACCAAATAACACCCAAAATGAGGCTATGCTACAGTATTAAAGCATGAAAATGATAATGTCTGATTAAAGAATGGCGTCGCATTTTTCGACAATTCATTTCCCACTATTATTCTGACCTCCCTGAGATTCAGCATCTTTATTTCGTCGACTACGTTTCGATGGAGAACCTCCTGCTTGGGATGGAGTAGAATGTTTGACGGCCGCTGGAGCAGTTGGATTGTAGGTAGGCATATCTTTGGATGCACTACCTCCACGGAAAACAAAGGCCGTTGGACTGAAAACTTGCAACTCCACGTTCTGCGTGTTTAATAAAGTTCATGTTCATATTAGCAAACTAGTAGCCAAAGATTTCGCGAAAGCATCGAAACAAGTTTCAAGTAAAAAATATAAAGAACCTGGACACTGTTGTATTCCTCAATATGATGCTTGACGGACATCCAGATTTTATCTTCTTTCAACAGCTTTGTGACAGCGTCAATATCAGGGTACATGACGCGATCCTTGTCCCAAGGTCTAGAGTTGAAGGTTGTTAAGAACGAATTCAATTTTGCGATTACATGCACCAAATATGTGACCTATGAACACCACTAAGAGTCATCAATGATTAAGAATCAATTTGAAAGGCAAGCACATACCTAACGACCGACCGCACAACTCGGTATGCTTCTTCCAGTGGAACCGTGGTTTTTAAAGGTCGGAGAAACTCTATGGCTTGGCAGGCTGCTAAAAGTTCAATTGCAATGACACGCTCCACATTCCGAACTACCTGTTGGTTGAAAGTACCTCATGCTCTGAACTTTCACGTAAACTTTATGAAAACGACAGTATAAAACAAACCCAACCAAGGAGAAATATTTCGCACGGCTCATTTAAAATGGATCAAACATAGCAGTTGATTCGTTTGAAGCGTAGAAAGAAGTCTGTACATTCTTCAGTTTTTATTCTCTCTGTTCGCTATCAATTTAATGCATACAGCGAAATGTGAAAGCCATTCGGAGCTGTTATATAGAAGAGCTGGATGGTTGGTGAGTCGTACCAGCGCACCGCATGGACGATCGTTTTATAGCATGCGGCACTTTCTTCCATGCAAATAGATTGCTTCGTGCATGTTTCAATGTTTGTTCCACATTGTATTCATGAGGAGAATAGAGAAAATGAGGGAAATAGACTGCAAAGTTATTCTCTGCCTTCCCTCCCATTTCTTGTTTTTCGTATCAACTTTCACTCGAGCCGTATTTGCAGCGAATAAGACGACCCTTCAAAATATGGTGTATTACCATTGTTATTGTTATTCGAATTACTATTACTATTATTTCCAGACACAGTTGCCCGAAGTTTTCAGCCTTCGTTTCAAGAGGGGGAAAGCGAAAAAATGGAAATCCCTTTGGAATGCAAACAATTTTACATTTTCGAATCTCATGTTGCTCCTTAGTTTTAAGGAAAATGGTAGACATCATCATGAAAATAAGTCTACATTTTCTCCTAACATCAAGATTACATGAAGGCGAACATCGCTTGCTTGAGCATCTTTGCTCCTGTCCTTGCACTGATAGTCAGTCAGTTAGTTTGTCGTAAAGGACTGTGAAGAGAGAGAGAGAGAGAGAGAGAGAGGACAATACGTATCCTGAGAATTTGAGAATCCGTAATAATAATCCTGCTAATAATAATAATAATAATAATAATAATAATAATATGTTGTAATGGTAAACGGAGCTGAACTGAATTTGCCGACATATGGCTTGAATTGGTTAGCAGGGAAAAAAGTTCCTTTCACGTCATATTATCTGCAGCTACAAGTGCATGAACAATACCATTCCCCATGATAATACCCTTTCCTCGAAGACAGAATCAAGAGCTGGCGTTATTTTCTCCACTTACTACACGGGCCAAGCTTTAGAATTTTTTTGCACGTGTTCAACTTGGAAATTATCTCGAAAGCACAAGCTTCGTTCACTAGCTGAGTCGAATTTCATTTTGGCAATTTGAGATTTTCCCAATTTGGAATGCTCTTGTATAGTAAAAATTAGTACAGAAAAAGTGATCATTGTTACCTGAAGTGCTTTTCGGGCGGAGAAGCCACCCATGCTGACATGATCTTCCGTTCCAGCGCTTGTGCTCAAGGAATCCACCGAAGCAGGATGACACAGCACCTTATTCTCCGAAACTTGAAATATTATACATACATATTGTAATAAAAATGTAGTTCTACTTAAGCGGGCACAAAGCGTCCAGCTTTCACAAGCCATCGTCTTGTGTGTGCTCATGCTAAGTTAAAGATAAACGCTGCGAGTAAATTATAATTTGCAGAGCGGAGTAAGGATGAAGGTTGGGGATAAATAAAGCATGGAATACTTACGCTTGCAATTTAAATGACAAGACTGTACATGTAAAAATAGGTGATCCAACTAATAGTGAAAGTGTAACATACCCAAGGACGCAGCAGTGCAGTGAGCCATCATGAAGCCAGAATTAAGACCACCGTCGTTGGTAAGGAAAGCTGGGAGCTCACTCAATGCTGCAAGACATAATTCAATGTTTAAAATGACTACCTACTCAAAATCTCTATGTGTGTGTTCGTCAATTGTAAACTAGAACCAAAATATCAGTTACAACTGGAAATAATAATTTTTCTACTCGGATTCCATGCCAAGTCATCCAGCCTACAACATACTACTGGGGTACGGAGTACGGAAATACTCTGCGAATGAAATTATTATCTTACCAGGATTCACAAGTCTCTCAATCCGTCTCTCACTCATAGAAGCCAGTTCGTGTACAGCAATCGCCAGGTAATCCAATACTTTCGCTGGGTACTCACCATGAAAATTTCCAGCGGAGATGATTTCATTTCGATCGGCGAAAACGATCTAATGAGAGTAATCCGATTTCATTCATATCTTATAGCTATTTAAATGTACTGTTAAAGTCCAATAAAAAGCCAAATGGCAACCCTGTTTTTTGTTCGTGACAAAAACTAAAGCTTACCGGATTGTCTGTTGCACTATTCATTTCATTTACAATGATTGTGCGAACAAAGTCGATTGTGTCATGGACGATACCATGGACCTGGGGACAGCATCTCAGCGTGTACGCATCTTGTACTCGGTTGCAGAATCGATGACTCTCTGTTTGTGGGTAAAAAATATTGGTGAAATGGCAAGTTTCGCGTGAGCTATTCTTCATTTAATCCTCGGAAATGTTGTTAGCATCTTTCATTTTGTTTTATTTAATGAAACATAAAAAATAGATCGCGCAGCATCTTGAGAGGAATTTGATCCAGTAGCATGAAGAAGGTGCGATAAAGCCTGAACTTGGGAGGAGGACGGATAATATTTTAAAACGAAAGCTTTTAAGTAGATTCCATTCACTCAGTACATCAGCAATCCATTCTCTGGCTTTTACTTACCACCAGACGTGCGTTTCATGAAGGAACGTCTTTTACTTTTCAAGGGATGCTCAACAGTGAAAGAAAGAAAATCGATTCGCAATATGTCAGCTACAGTCACAATGCAGCAGTATCAGATTCCGCAGTAGTAGAGATAGTAGAAAAAGCAGCGCTGAGCAGTGAGCACACTGAGAACGAAGCGGAGAAAAAAATTCTATTGACACATATATCTTTAACCTATCGGTTTTGAAGCAATTGGCTATACAGTTAAGTATGTGTCAAGCTTGTACTCGACATATTTATGCCTGTGTAGAGTAGTGCCACCCCGGCAGTAGCAGCTATATTAGATCCTCTGTGTCTACGTCTCCACTACATTGCCCATTAGCTTTCAAAACAAGTTTGACTCGCTATAAATAGATTCCCGCAAATGTCAATTTCTAAAGACTTGGTAAGTTTAAGCAAAAAAAGAAGCAGCTTGTGCTAGTCTACGCGCAGAGGTTAGGTGACTGAAGACACGGACAGAACCTGGGATAAAAGAAGCTGAATTTGGCGTGTAGCAGTCGGTCCCTGTGTAGCAATGCAAGAAACCTAGTGTAACGAACGGAGTGTGACATTATAAGCTGTAAGGATTAATCACAACAGTGGTAACGCAAACAATGGAACTGCTCCGTGAAAAAAGGAAATAAAAAACAAAACAAAAAAAGAAGATTGAACTAAAGGAAATCTGAAGAGATGGGGAGAGTCGAGTCGAGTGTTAACAAAATTAGTCAGGGAAAGTAGAGATCGTTAGTGTGAAAATATTTTGGTTGCTGAAGGCAGCGAATTGTTACGTCGACCATCTGAGTTTTGAGAGCATACACTCCGCCGCATCAAACTTGCAGCTCCAATCTCCATGTAAATTTAATCTGATGGGAGTGATAGGAAATAGTTTTCTTCTCTACGTGAGTAATGATGATGAGACTCAAATTTCCTAGGCTAATTTTACAACATGTCAAACGAGTACCAGGACTTTGAACAAAGGTGTCACAGATGAAAATGCTTGAATGGAAAAAGTGCCTTCTTTTGTATTTTTGCCTACCAATAAATTGGCCACAACCGCAATTTGTGGCATGAATTATTGTTCAATCTATAGCAGCAAGCGTTCATTACTGCATTTCGTAACAAGCATAAAGGTTTATGGTTAACGCGGTCCTCCCACATTACCACTTCTGTGTGTGCAGTTCACTCTGCTTCTCTGCCAGCACAGGTGGGAGGAAATTTTGAAAGTGTCACATCAACACTGAAGTTGACTTCCTACAACATCCTACTCGAAAGATCATGACATTCGCGAAAGATCCCTGAAAGACAAAATCGTTTTCCTGCACTTGGATTCGGAAGGATGCTTGATATTCCAATCGTCTGTGCTCCGTACTTGAACGAGCCCACTTTGATTTTATGATGATGTAGGTGGTTACGCGCCGATGTGTGTACACTTCGAGAAGACATCCATCTCGTTCTTTTAAGGATGAGAAGCGATACAAGAACCGCATGTTATTGTGTCGTAGAGTTTTCCTGGACATGAGAGAAAGTAAGGAAAAGAGCGCTTGTAAGCTCGGTATGCGTAGTGAAGTGTGATAAGAAAGAGAGAAAGAGGAAAGAAAGCAAAAACACCCTTTTTCTCTGGAAAGTGTTTAACAAAACTGTCTTGACCATGTGAAATAGGAGATGAATAGTAGTAATGTACATATGAACGACCTTTCTTTTCCCAATCCTCACTCAGTCCGGACTCAGTTTTGTTAGAGGTTGACTGAAAGTAAGTCATGTCATTTGCGGAAAATCTACCGTTTGCTTGTTTTATCCCGTAGTGTAGCATTTTGAGACGAGTACAACAGCGCTACTCCTTGAGCACTATCGTTCGTGAGCTGCGTTTTTAGATCCTAACCCGACACAGAGAAGAGAACTATTGAAGGTAAGGATTAGAGAGAAGGAAAATGGCAGCCTAGTAAAACAAATGGGGTAAGAAAATGGGAAGACGGTTGGAAAGGAGCGGTTGGAGTTCAAATTGACAACAATAGACAGAGATACAGAGACTCCCTTCATCATACCCCATCGTTTATTTCCATGTTTTCCTTAGAGAAATAAAAAAACCGCATGCTTCATTTTGCAAGGGTTATATAATCACGAGAAATACATTTTTCTACCATCTTCATTATTAATAATAAAATGCTACGCTGAGTAAGCCCTTTATATTTTTTGGAAGGTTGGTAGGTAGATTACTTGAGCAGTAAAAATCACTGACGTATTTCTATTTTGTCATAGAAAAAGAGAAAGCACGACAGGCAGTTCAACTTCCAGCATACATAAATTGCACAGCAGATAATGAAAGAAAAGGGTTACGGCGTAAACAACGAGAATAGTTTCCAGTGGCAAAATATTTCTCAACATGCATTCAAATCAGAAGCGAAAGCTGATAGTAAAATTCTAGTGCAGAGTTGACACATGCAATTCTGTATAATATAGTAAAAATTGAACTGACGTGGAAATGACATGGTATCCCTATCAAGCGAAAAGTACGAGTAGCAGCAGACCTCAGTCAGCTTTCTCATGTCATCGTCATCTTTTATCCAGCGCTAAATCCACAAAAAGCGTTGCAGACAACTCTTTTTTGGTAAAAAATATGAATGAACGCTTCTGCTTTTTCCATTACTTATTTTTCACTTTTCATATTTTGGCTTCCTCAAGTGACAAATATTCGCCGTGACAAAGTTTCCTTGAACCACAAAATAGTAAAGCACCTCACATATCCCCTCTTTATATTCCCAGAAACAACGGGATCCGACAGCACTAACATGTAGGATCTCCATAGTGGTATAGTGTGATTTAACTTGAAATTATGGGACCAATATTTCTTTTTGCGATTCGTGGGTTACAGCTTTTCTAAAGTTATTGCTTTCTATCTTTAAATTTGCGCCGTCATAAAATCTCAAGAACGGTGTTTACCTACCTGCTATTTGAGAAGGATATGTCGTCGAGTGAAGAAGAGCACGAAGTCTTCGAGCCACTAAAGCCTGTCCTTTATGGGGACGAATTTTTTGGACTCCTGGAACAGAAAAATACGGAGGAAATAAATAGGTTTTGGAGAAAGGAAGGAAGAGATTTTTCACTACATTATGCACAGTTAAAAACAATAAAAGTTTTAATGCACAAGTAACCCCAACTTTACTAGAGTGACAAACATAATCGGTAACAAACAAGAAATAAATGCGAGTCTATAAAATTGTCCATTGCCATAGCTGTCCCTAGATTCTGGCATCAGAAAGAGATGGTAGCAGTGACGGTGGTCATTACATCAGACAGGTCACTTCTGCCTTTCCTCGTCAAATTTCCTAAATTACCAGTGCACGCCGATTCCGGTCCCAAATTTATGTGCCAAGGAGACAATAAAGTTAAGTTGGCTCTCAAATCCTAAAGCAGTTTCGGTTGTTACCTATTTCACAGTCGCACATACTTACTGACAAAAAACATTAATCATTTCATAATCCACCCCCGGCTTTCAATAAAAAAACTTTATGAGAGTCAAAATTATGTACGTTTCATAGTGTTTTGAAATACCCCACTAGAGACTTTGCAATTTAATTTGAACCACGGTTTAAATATTGGAACTGAAGCCATATTCAGAACTCTTAAATGGGTGACTGCTTTTACGTTTCTTCTTGGTAATTGCGCACTGCTTTTCATGGCATATCATGTGTCATCCTTTTTACTAGAACGATTTTTACTCGTAGCAAATTACAGGGATGTCCTCACTGTACTAACCCTTTGGTATCGACATTGGTAGAAAAATATTTCAACTAGCAGAGAAAGTTATCGTAAAAGTTTCTAACTATGAGTACATACGTCAAAGAATAAATGTGTGAGAATCATTTTGAGTCTTTTTTTTTTCTCTCGGTTTTGCTCATTTCCCCCCAATACAATGAGTGGTAAGTGATCCTGAAAAATTAATCGAATAGTTGGTTTTACTTCATTACCGCTGTCAAAAGCCCTTGAGGTTCCCTTCATGACTTCTAGAGTTAGCGCAGCCACCACGTCTGCTTGCCTTCCAATTATTGACGCTCTCTCAACGGCTTCTGCTCCAAGGGATGTAATTAACTGAGTGCCTGAAAGTAAGATTCAATATATTTAACAGCACTAGAATTGTATTTTTGTGCAGATTCATTCCTGTTCAAACATTGCTCTTTCATTGTATATGTTGTGCCTTTTGGTTTGTGTCCGTTTTTTAACAAAAGCACGGGACGGGACAGAATACAAAGCGACCAAAATGTTTTGCGGCAATCAAAAGTCGTTGATCAACTTTCCATTTACAAATACATTTTTGGTCCTCTCAAAATTCTGAAAACTTAAAGCTCGTTAAGAACTGATCAATGTATTTCCTTCTTTCAAAATATCAAATTCGATAAAAATAAATAGTCATTAAAAATTGCGTGGGGTACTAATTAGAAATTAGTAAGATCTTAATCATGGAAGAGTTTCGCATCAGACAGGACAGAGAACCCGAAAAAGATATAGTGCCCGTGCTGTAAAAAAGATGCTCATGGCGAAGGTTTTGCGGATCATCAGCGTGTGCAACATTCTAATAATACCTTCTTGTGAGGCTTCAGGCCTTCAATTCGAAATCCACATCCAAATGGATCAAATGATAGCGAAATTGGTACGTATTTTTATTGTTGCATTGATTCTAAAATTTGTATTTCATATCAATGCTAACTGAGTAGTAACTTTTGCATGTTGACATTTTTAAGCTGCTGAAATTGGGTCTACCAGAAGGAGTACTTACTAGGTCACAGTTATCGTTACTAGCTATGATATCAGGAATTTCACGAAGGAAGAAAAAACTCGACATTAAAATCATCCAAGAAATTGGTCCCTTATCAGAATTCCCTCAATTCCCATATCACAATTGACTGACACACCTTAATGAATCATGTTATTTTAATTTTGAAATGGGGGAAGGGAATGGAAACAAAAGGAACAACAGAAAGCAGATGAAAGAAAGTTAGACTTTAACGTTGACTGAAAAGTACAGCGACATTGCCTTCCTCGATTAATATTAGTCATTAATTTTATAATTTGTAATTTGCATTTAGTTATGGATTATGCAGTACAGATATAAAATACTTGCCATTAATTAGAGCCAATCCTTCCTTTGCATCCAAAGAAACGGGGGTTAAATCGTGAGCCTCCAAAACCTGAAATTCAAATGCGAAATGATGAAAAGTAGCACATTTGTGTCACAATAACAAAATTATCAATAGAGCATTACCCAAAATATACTTTGTGTTTGCAACTTCAAAAGCAGAATCATTTCCAAGACCATCAGCAATATTTTTATCTCACATTAAAGTACAATATTGACCTGATCCAGCCTTTTATTTAGAATACATACAGAGAGCTAAAACGTGCTGTGGTAACTTTCAGTATTGGGAAGAGCACAATTGAATTTACTGTGAGCCTCAACGAGACAGACTTCGCAATAGACTACCTTTGTGATTTCCAAAATGCTTTCTTCATAGACAAAACGGTCCAATTATTCATAGGGTAACAATGGTTCTGCTTTCCACGCTAATGACCACAGGAAGATCATTCTTTCGAATAAACTTGATCTTTTTACATTTGAGAGGACAACGGTGAAAGTTCACGTGGAGCGGAAATAGGGTTGTGTGTTTGAGTGAAGGTGAAGTAAAGCAGGGAAACGATATGACGCAAGTTGGTAGCTATAATTGGTCGACTTTCATGAGAAAAACATGGGAAAACTTACATATTTCGCATTTCCCCAACCAGTCTCCATGCTCCACATTTTCCCCTCTCCCATCATTCCAAGAGCCAAATGGGCTAATGGAGCTAAGTCACCGCTTGCACCTACCGTTCCTGAAACAAGGAAAAGAGAATTATTTTACTTATATTGTTCACTTGTGTTTTGTACATGCATTTTCGGAATACAAATAAAAATATAAATAATATTATATAATTTCGTTAAATACCTTGTTCCGGTACCCAGGGGAGACATGATGCTAAGAAAATGAGAAAGCAAAACAAGTGATGTAGTAAACCTTTTTGTTGTTCGTAATCCATTGCCTGCTCTGACAATATCAAATAACACATAAAATGGAAGTTACAGTCGCATTGCTTTTCTTTAATATGAACGCTCGTTCTGTGAAGGTATTCCTTTTACGGAAAGGAAAAGAATTGCGTTTCTTTTTTACATTCATCGTTTTTAACAGCTTTAAGCTGAAAAATACATCTTCTTTCTAGCTTGACTTAATAAATGCGTTTTTATTTTGGGACACAAAATCACGGAGGGGAAAAACTTCTGCTAGATATTGCTTTCCAAAAGTAAAAACGAAACAAGCGGAGAGCACGGGGGACAGAACAAACACAGAGCTAAATAGAACTGCGGTAACAGGTCGCCGGTAAATATCGCCTTTACTTCATGTCTTTTTAATGCTAGCTTTTTTCTGTCGAACAGTCTCATTAATTTTTCTGTCAGCTTTGAACTTGATCTTCCTTTATCAAATTGTCAGATGGGAATACATATGACGGTAGGGGCTCTGTAAACTTTACGACTTTATTCTTCACGTAGTTAACAATGTGTAATTGATTTGTACATAAAAATAAATTTTCTATTACTTGCCCATTAGGAACTGGCTTACCGTTAAACGCATCTACAAGCTGCAAAAGAGTTTTTAGCTTGATTCCACTGTACCCCTTCGCTAAAACGTTGATACGCAACGCTAACAACATTCGCGTTTTCTCTGGTGGCAAGGGATGTCCTACGCCGGCAGAATGAGAACGAATTAAATTCTCCTGTAACTCTCTGCGCCCAGCCACATAGGCAACAGAAATTTAAAACAAATTTTGTTAAATTGATAGAACGAGTTGAAAGTAACAATCATATCATCAAAGCTTTTGCATGAAGACTCTTGTTCTGGTAACCAGTAAAAAATTGGTACGATGCATAATAGCGTTAAAACTTGTGCTGGAAGTCCCAGAACTAAGCTTCAATTAAAACTAGCCGAAAAGGTTAACTAGCTATTATTATGTGCAATCGTCTCACTTCAATTTTTCCGTGTCAATAACAGTTCTGGCAAATTTTCCAAATCCCGTTGTAATACCGTAGACAACTATAAAAGCAAAAGATAAAACTCGTCACTTGTTTCTGTATAGTGTCGAAAGATTTTGTGTTTTAATTTTTAACCACCTTTGTTTTCTTTCAAAATTTGTTCCACCAGATTCCGGGCATCGGTTACTTTTTGTTGCGCTTCCGTCGAGATCTTTAAAGAGTCAATGGTGAAATTTAAATTTGTCATAAGCAGGATTCATTTCCTATAGGAGTCACAAAAGAATGATTCATTTGCCTCAACAAGTTTACCTTAATTTTGTACCTTCCCCTTCCAAGTTGTAGCAAATCATCAGTTGACAAACTGCAGCCATCAATGGTGAGATACTGAAAGATAAATGTTGCGGTATAAAATTTGCGGTTACGACATGTCTTTTCTAGTCACTTCCCATTAATAAATCGTTCTAAAATTATGATGGAGTATAATGAAGTTTAATTGATTATCCTTTGGGATATGAAATGAATCCAGGATTGTGCTTTGCGATTACAAAACCTCGCATTAGGAGCATTGCAAAAGTCGGAGTGTAGATTATAAAGTTTCTCCGAACTCATTTCTCCCAAGTTTTATGCGAAGTCGTACGTAGTTCTCTTTAATCTAAACTATCCGACAAAGCGACTAGCATGAAGCCCAGGTTTCTCGGAGAGAAAGGGGTTCTTTATGAGAGTCGTTTACCTGTTGTAATTGTAATGTGTATGCATTCTCGCGCCTTATGAATCAATGTTCTGAAGATTGAACTAACAATTACGTTTAAACAAACTCCTCTGAGAATGCAGCTAATTAGTTTCTTCTGCTAATTAAAACATACTAGAGTTCTTGTACAAGAAAGAAACTCGACTGCTCCCACAATCCTTTTAAAATAGCGACACTAAAGCATCGGAGAAAGTTTCCTTGTATTCCTATTCCAGTCGGTTTTTCATTACATAAATGTTATGATATGTACCTGAAACCACTTACTTTTACATATATTGAACGAAACTAGTGTGAGCTCAAGTTTTAGTTTCAAATTTTGCTCCACGGTTCACTCTTCTTTCTTCATACATAACTGGTGATTATTTTGGAAAAAGTGGTAGTAATTTATTTTTAAACTGTAGTAATTCTACAAAGGAAGCATAAAAGTCGAAGCATTTTCTCCCGGAAACCGGAGCAATGCTAAATTTTACGTTTTATTCCAGTGCCACATTGGAAAATATAAAGTGCCATACGTGCTTCTAAGCTTGCTGACTTGCTGAGTCGTGCACTCCTATATGCATAATCAGCAACAATTCTAACTGATATTGTGTCGGATCACCTCTCTTGAAAGAACGCTACGCCAAACTAGGTACTATGAATTTATATGTTGCCTAACATTGTGCAGAGTGGAATCAGGTTTACTGAATATCCAATTTCTTTGCGAATTCTCAGTTCGGCTAATAATATTTAAATATGTGATGCGGAATAATGCGGGCATACCCACATTTTTCGCATTTCAATTGAGTTAAAATTAAGACTACGAGACACAATCTAGGGTTAATTATGTTTTGACGACTAGTTAATTATTGAGATAAATATGCATAATTTTGGCCTACATTTCATTTCAGGTGAATTTTGCATAGTATTCCGAATAGAAAAATTCAATAAATGTAATTCAAATTTTAATGCGTAATTAATTGCTAAATTAGCAAATTGCGTTGGTCCCAGCACCGCGCCAAATAAAGGTTACGTCATAGCGATAAGATTTGTTGTCCGTTTATTAAAATGCGGTACGAGGCTGGGACCGCGACTTAATTATGAACGTAATTAAGTCGACAATTAAATCAATAAAATTGTTTATGCGCTTAAACGCAAAATAAATTATGCTTCTGTTAACTTGTCAGACGCAGGTGCGTTAACCAAAATGTTACTGAAAGAAATTTTTAAATTGGTTAACGCACAAATCTAATTGTTTTAACAGCAATTAGCAATGATTATGGAAATTAAGCATTACTAAGTATGGCACTCATTTACAAAAAAAGGTCGCAACACTTAGATCGATTTTTTCGAAATTGTTAATTATACAGTTAACTGCATGATACATCTAATTGCAATTAAATTTATAATTAAATATTTCGAAAAATGACGTGCTCCACTCGTGCTATTCTGCGACCCAATTTGTAAATGACCACTATACTTAATATACTTGATTTTCCTTAATTATTTATTTCTAGTTGTTCTTAAAATAATTAAGGAAAATTAGTTCTCTGTACTGCCGCTGCAAACAGCCAAGCGACAAACACCAGATGGCGCGAGGAATGACCTTCCGTTTCATACAAAGTCACACAGTCAAGTTAGTCAAGTAGCCCGATTCAACTCTGCACTACACACATTAAAAGAATTGAGTAAAAAAAAATAATTTGCAGGAAACTGACTCACATCCTGTGGGGGCTCGAAAGTCTTGGGTCTGAAAAAATGAAATAAAACAATACAATTATGTTACATGTTACATAAGAGATTACATCATAACAAGGACTTATAAGGCAGAACAATGAAAAGCCAAATGCCGCGCTTCTTGCAAGTCATATAAGTTTTTTAACAACTACTGCAGCTGCATTCTATTCGCACATAACTACGTTAATTAGGTCAGTCATAATGCAACCATCGCACAGACCTACAAATTTTAGCTACGTTTCAGCAGCAGGATTCAAGTCACCCTTTCTAAAGAAGAGAAATAAGCACACACTTCGTGACATAATTTGAGAGCCGGGTTTAAAGCTAGCTCAGAATTTTAGAGACAACTCTGTCGTAGACGCACACCCCACCTCTCATGATTCACCATTTTCACCAATATTGAAGTTCAAAGCGTTTCCCTGGCTTTGGCAAGGCTTTCCATTTTTCAATTGATACTTTTGTAATATGATCCATAAAAAGAAAGCGTACTCTTGTTCAGGAACATATTTGATTTCGGCGGAGGCCATTACCGGATTTGGCCAGTCGCTTTCCAGAACTATTCGGAAAGGAAAAGATGCCGTTAGAGTTATAAAAGGAAGTGGATGAAAGGAGAATAGAGATTTCATCACAAATGAAAAACATTTTTGTTTTTCATGTTTAATATCATCAGATATTACGAAAAGTGACTTACCAACGGACACAAAATCATTATCGTCCAGCACTTCTTTAATTAAATCATGTGGATCGAGAATGGCACCTCCTCTGGTTTTACGAACGTCAGAAACCACTTCCTTTCTCCCTGACGGTGCGAAGTTACCCCGGAGACGCTGATAACGTTTCAAGGCTTCATCTCCTAGCCATTTCACTGTAAGACCTCCTATCGAATAAAATTACAAAAATAGAGTTGGAGCGGATGGGAGGTTGTGCCGTAGGAATTTAACTTTGCAAATGAATTTTCATAGTTCATTACCGTCTTTACAGGGAATTTGGAACCACTCCCCACGAACTCTGGCGGAAATTTTCATTTTTCTCGTTTATTCAATAAGAACCCGGGTACCTGAATTCCGTCTTGATGTATAGCCAAAGGTATAATAATAATTCGACACGCGTTCTTAGAAATGATGCTTTCGATTATTCAACTGTGCTTTAACTCTGTGCGCTGGAAGGAAACTGTTGATATCGTTGTCTTCTCTGCGCGTCGGCTCTGACGCGTATAAGTGAGAGGGAAGGAAATTACTGGCTTTCATATCCACTTTTTGAGTGTTATGTAATAAGGGAAAGAGTCTGGACATTCATGAATTTTCAACTTGTGGCTTTTTATGATGTCTTTGACTAAACACTTTGTTTACGCCGGTTGCTATCACGTAGGCATAAACATGAATGTAACAGCGACACTTCCCATCTTTCCATACATTTCGACGGAAAGCTCTCGATGTAATGAAGTCAATACAATTTCAAATATTCTTGAATTACAAGATAACTAGTCGATGTTAGGTAATCGTGTAATCAATAAATTGCTTACTGACCCAAGGGTCAAGAAAATCTGGCTACATTTAAGTCATTTATTCACATGTTTTACACTAATTAGTCTCATAAAGATGTGACCTGCGGAAAGAAGGTGAAATCTGCTATCACTTCTTGGACCAAGCCAGTAAAGTCAACACATTTGGCGACAACTCCTTTTCAGTAACAAAAAGCATCGAAGCTACTTGTTTTCACTGAGCTGATTTATTTATTCAGCATGTCAACGGTCCATTGCGAAATACTAAAAGCGATGTAACGCTGCATACAAATTACAAATTCTTGTTATATGAAGACATAATGATGGATGTAACTTACCGGAAAATCTCTCTTAAGTAGCACTTCCAACCAGACGGATGCTGCTGAATTGAATAGATTAGTGTGGGTGTGATCAACTTTTGTGAAACTGCTGCTTTGATAGATTGCCAGTAAGTCATCGTTTGATTTTAATGTTATTATCTTTGCTGATGCAATTGAACTGATGTAATCGGAGATTTATTTTCAATAGTTTTGTAAGAATAAAAGTGAAAAATAATCAGAACTAACTATTCCACACAGGCATTAAACTCCTTAAATTCATTAACGATTCGTACGATTGTATGTAATTGCCATTTGGGTGATATGCTTCAAAGTTTACAATGAGCGAAGAGGGATGAAGTAATGAAAGTGATTTCTTCCAGCTTATGTAACGTTTTGATGTTGAAACTAGTTTTGTGTTCATTGGTGAAAGCAGTTGAGTGAGGGTGCATTCACAGTAAGTGTTATGAAGGTAGGAAATGATTAATTGCAATAATAAAGAAGTCGGTAATTTGATGTTCATTATGAAATGAATTTTATTATATCAGTATCGGCGGTTGTGTTTGACAGTTACAATCATGAAACACTTCTGAACTAAGATATTTGGGGAACGAAATAATCGGTCGATCATACAGTGATATTTCGATTACAAAAAATATGTTTTCTCTTGAAATTCACCTGAAGTACAATATATTATGGAAATATATTTTGTAAATGCTACAGTTTATTACTCTCAAATTGAGTCCTTAAAGTAGTCGAATTTTAACAACAAGACTGAAGAATTTGTGTTAGCGTTGAACAAGTAAAATATGTCACCGGAATGTACACAAGAACAGTTGGCAAAGACAAAGTTTACAAAATTTGTTAATTATCCTACAGGTTCTACTTTGATGGCATAGTTGACTTTTTCTAAGCAAATGCACATTATTTATTGCTCAAAAATACAAATTGTCATCTTACGCAGGTATTTGAATTTTCTTCATCTTTTGTCCCATTCTTGTAACTGGACAAGACAGTAGCAGTGGTTTAACTATAATGACTACATTCAATGTCTCTACTTGACTTGACCAGTGACTTACAAATCTGGATAAAATGATTTAATAAACGAGTTTTTCTTCATCGAAGTAGATTGATAAATTAGTTGCGATACGCTTGAAATCTAGCTTAACTCAGCACCATAGCGAATAATACGCGTTACAATTTGTAGTCATTTGTCGCAGCACATAACAGTTCGATTACATAAGTACATATTAAATTATTACAATTTAGAATCGTAAATTTAACAGAACTGAAATGAATTGTGGGCATTTCAGCGGGACCCACTAACAAACATATAACAATATATTAATCACAGTACAATATTAAGTGCCTTTTATTTTTGTTGTAATAGGTATGCTTCACCCGTGCAGTTTAACCCTCTTAAAGTCAAGACCAATAATAATAATTGATATGTAATATAATTTTTCCTGATTTATCATCATTGTCTGGTGTCACATGAGAAAAACGCAATGCTAAGAGCGCGGAAGAACTATCTAGAGCGTCCAGCCTCAATATACACATCGCTATTGCGACTGGAATTTATAAGCAGAGCGACGCCGTGGATTTCATTCAATAAAATCTTAATATTTGTTTAAAGTAGTAAGAGTAACAATAATTCTTTACCATTTCGAATTGACTAACAGACTGAGGTCATTAAACTCTTAAAACAGGATTTGTCTTGTATTGGACTGATTACACATCGGGCCCTGTTTCCTCAATGAATACTGAATAATAATACATTAGTAAGTAAGTACTTTGAATACAGTCACAGTTCAAAGATTACCAACGGACACCAGAACGCGAAAGGAACCATAAACGAAACTTTCCGCAAGTACCACTACGAAGCTTCAAGAAGAGTATCGGACATTAGGAAAAAGAAATCAAGTTGGGACTGGTACAGTAAAATGAAGACAGCATTTTATTACAGGTTTCATGGGTTTCCATTGGAAACAAACGCCTCATTCCAGAATGACAGAGAATGGCGATTGCAAAGAAAAATGGCGATGTTTAAAACGGAGTAAATTATTGTACATTAATGGCTACAATAAACTCGGCGAGAAGGTAGCGGCAGAAGTAAAATTGTAATGGGGAAAGTGAAGATAAGAAATGATATGACTCAGCAGACAAAAAATTCTGGACACGTACATACATCATAGAAAACGCCATTAAATTGGTGCATTAGTTTTATTGTCGTTCGGATTGAAGTTTGATGACTCGTCAGGCGAATCACTTTTTCGCGTTAAACGAAGATCTGCGAGGGCTGAGTGGATCCTAAAATGAAGTCGTGACTCGAGCGCGTACCCCTTGTAATTATTTCTGCAAAAGATTGTAAAAAGTGAACAAAGGGAATGAAACATTTTTAATGATGAAATTGGTCATTAGTCTTGGTGTAATAAAATCTGACTGCTTTAGACAGTATAATTAATGGAGAATGACAGAATGTCTCCCATTTAAGCCAGCAGCACTAGCCAGCCCATTGCCGGTTAGATGAAAATTCGCACAACAATTTTTATGAGGAAGCTGTAAAAGTGGAGAGGATCGAGTATGTGTCTTTAAATATCACTAGCTTCAAAATAAACTCGTTGTAGAAATTCGATGGCAGGTATAGAGACGTCCGTCCGGACAATGGCATTACGTGATATTACCTCCGTAAGTTACCGCACACATAACACATAAAATCAGAAAACGAAGCTTATTTTGAAGCGGACGAGATATATATTACACCACATCAAACTGAAATACGGAGCAGGGCTGTATTAACTGCGTAAGATGATAGCACATTGGAGGAAGGATAATAAAGAGCATGCAACACTTACTTCGCGTTCTCCAGCGTCATGGTGGCCAGATTCAAGTCATTTTTAGACCAGTGCAGTAGTCCCAGTTCGTAGGTAGCATATGGAATCAAATAATGATCCACAACGATCTCTTTCTCACAGGAGATGACTTCCTGAAACGACTTCTCAGCCTCCAAAGTATCTCCCAGGTACTTGTGGCACATTCCGCATAGGAGAACAAGTAGACATCTATTGTCTATGTAAAAGTTACTATCTTGAGCTGAGAAAGTCATAAGTCAAAACAAGAAAGACTGGCTTTATTCTCCGCTAAAATGGGCTTATAAAATAAATTCTTATCACTATAACTTGTGTGGCAAACGTAATGCACGTGTGAATACATGAATCCATAGGGAAAAAAATAATTGTCTATTTCCTTCATGCTTTTTATCTTTTCTCAAATAGTCGACGTGAAGCCTACTTTTATTTCAGTAATTAAGACAGCTTTTCAATGAAACCCATAATGCAAAACTACTAAAGTAGTCTGAGAGCTAATGGATCGTATTTTTAAAACTACCCTGTCACTAGCATTCATTCGGTATGTATATTGAAAAATTAGTGCTTCATTCAAGGCTATCTTTACTACCTACTCAAAATGCTGTATGGGTACACTGTACAGTGTACACTTGCACGGTTTTAAGGCCACATGTGAGAGAAATGGCATGTGCAGAAAGCGTGAGAAGGAAGGAAAGTCATGAATTTTTCTTAATTGTCTGAAACTTTCCTGCGTATGTACTATCAGCAAATTGTGACTACATGTTGCCAACAGGTTCATCAGTTTTCCTGCTTTCTCATTTATTGTTAACTATGTACATATATGGAGCAAAAATCGTAATTATTGGGGCATTCTGAAATTCTACACAATTTTCTGAACTTCATTTATTGCAAGTTGCAGTTTGCAAAGTTACTGCTTGCTTGCAAATGGAACACTTACTCCAACTCCAACTACTGTTGTATCAAACACTGGTACGTATCAACCGCTACAATGCGGTACACTTTGTTCGACGATTTTTATATCAAAAGGGAGTATTTGTAAAGCAAAAGAGCAAAACCAGAAATTGTTTTCTTTTCATTCAGAGGTGATAGTTGTATCTAAAATGATCAAACTTAAATGGAATTGCTTCGTTATATCTGCCAATTGGTAGTAAATTTAGTCGAAATTTGTTTTGGCCAACACGGAATTCACTAAAAATACAGATGTCAGACAGATGGATATTAAAATGAGCATGTTGTTACCTCTATCGTTTTCCACCACTTTCATGGTCCTTTCAATGAGATTCAGCAAAGGACCCACCAGAGTAGCTTGCTTGCCAAGAATTTTGAACCCATTCCATAGGTAAAGCAGTTCAATAGCAGGAAGAACAAGTTTATTTCCTTGGGCAAAAAATCGTTCGCATTTTTTAACAGCAAACTTTTCCATTGGAATCGATTTGCCCGCAATCCTTTGTTTCCAACCTGGTATGTCTCTAAATCAAAGAGAAAGCAACAAATATTTCAAACACAATGATCTTTATGTCTCTATCTCATTCAGCTATTCTGCTTTCACTTCGAATCATCCTTAATGTATTAATTTAATAGAAGCCCCTTCGTACACATCAAAACATGAATTGTCTAGACTGCTAGTAGTAATGAAATTAGAACTTTGTCTAAAAATATAACAGTCTGTAGCGAATAATTTAATATGAATTGTTCGTACATTATTTCGCAGACTGACAACAAAAATCATCAATTCTGCTTCCAAGAATCCAATTGAAAACTTTGAAACCAACTAACTTGCTGAATCAGTGAACTTGCTATGACGCACAATTTATGCATTAACTTGTTCAGAGTCAAACAGGTGACCATGAGCTAGATTAAGATTAGTCGAATATTATTCGAGACGTGTGTAAAAATTGAGTTACGCTTTACTAACTTGTAAAGTTGGAGTAGTTCTTGTTCTTGATCTGCGACTAGCTTTTCTCTCATCATACACATGAATGCAGCTTTCTGATATCCATAAATGGCCCGGGACCAACGATTTTCTTGTAATAGCAAATCGGCAAAATCTCGTGCAGACCGCCAGTCTTGTTTGAAGCTAAATAAATTTTAAGTCCAATATTAGTGTTTTATTATTCACTATCCTTAGGCTATAATTATGCCGATTCTGTCAAGAAATCAAGGCGAAACGATTTTTACTGGGTTCGGCTTTTAATGATAAGATATCTAATTACTAACACATTTGATTCACAATCTGCGATGCAAACATGTTTTAATCTAGCACCAAGCATTTCTGATATTTCTTACCAATTTGCCCACATCAATTCCCAATAGCAGAGATGATGGAATTGAACCCACTCGCTTTGACTCGACCATGCTTTCATGTACCATTCAATGGCCTCATTTACATGACCTTTGACGTATTCCAGTCTGGCTTTGAAGAAGTTGTACCACACACCGTTTGGGAAAACCTTTGAAAAAACAATAAATGATTGATTCTTTTCATACATCACCAAATTTATCGTCGAAAACAGCAATGAACGAATGTGATTAGAGAACTCTTTCAATGTTTCGCTACGAAAATCTTGGACGTAAGGCATACAAGAATTGCTTTTGTTATAGTTGAACAGAGAATCAGATATCAAGAATTATTTATGTCCACACCCATTATCCCTTGATGCTTAAGCCTAGCCAAGAGTCATTTCCGCTATCACTGGCAAAAACGAGGAATCGACTAGACGGTACGCAACACCCACATCATAGCGATAATTATCTTCTATTGCTTTTAAATGGAGGATCAACAGTTTGAACAGGAATAATATTAGCAACTTACGGATAATTGTTCTCGGATAATGACTTCGGCAAGCTCCAAGTCTCCATCGCCATATCCCAACACATAGAGGACAAAGAGATGGAAGCCCAAAAGTACCATGGCACAAAGAATTTGACGGAGAGATCCTCTCAACCCACATCCCACACTAAGCTGTTTCAATCCGGTCGCCTACAAATTGGTCGGCAATCTAATTACTTTCACGTTTCTTAAAATAATAAAGCTGTGCACCAAACAACACTTGATTTTAATGAAGGAAAAACACTCATTGCAGATTATTATTGCAGGGCATCAAAGTGCAGATTTTGTATTTCATCGAGTGGGTTTAGTATGTACACTACTACTACACTACGTTGATTACACGTGATCTAGCTATGTGATAAGGATTGCTTGCGGAAGCCACTGCTCATTACGCAGGTTATTAATTTCTATTTTTAACTCTATGCAAGTAGTGTTCAAGGGACTCCGGAATGAGTCATCAGATCTGGAATTCCACAGCTCATTTACTGAGATGTTAGAAAGCCTTCTTCAGATGAGAAAGCTGACCATGCAGGAAACCAAAAAACACTATTCTTTCTTTACTTTCCATTTAATTAGTAGAAACAACAACTTTAAGGTACATTTCAACTTTCAACTATATTTTATAAAAATAGCCTGTAGCAGTCAGAAATTCCAGTTTCTGTTATAAATCAACACTTTCTACGTTATCCTTGCTCATAAACTAAAAGTAAGCCTGCCAGATTGAAACTAACTGATTGAGTCAGAGGTAATTGAGAAGGCAAAATTTTCTAGCATGAAGCAGGCCTTGTAGACTGAGAAACTTAGGTGTCTACACAGGGAAAATATGGTAAAATCAGGATGTCACGCATGGATTTTTAAGGGATGTTATCGGTAAAATTTGATGACAAAACACAGTGTACACATTTTCACATCTAATATTTTAATTTATAAAGTTACCTTGAAATTATCCTATATACGTATGAGCATGACCAAGTGAAATATTTAAAATATTTATCAAGAGTAAATTATAAAGTATGAAAAAGTTGAAATCTTCGTTTTAAAGTTTGGAAGCATGATTTGCTGACTTTGAATAATTCTTCACCGCACTCAGACTATGTGTGATATGGAGTTTATAATTATTTAGTTGTTTCAGTTGTAAAGTTGTGTAATTTTGGAATGATGATAATATATTCATTATTTCGTGCTGGTAGATTAATCTCATCTCAGCTCTGAATTGGTCTTACCCTATTTCCGGAAAATCCAATGAATTCCAACAATTTCATGATCCTAGCCGGCAGCATTGATATGAGCTGCAAATACAGAGATTAAACAAGTAAATCCCGAACGTGGAGGCAGTAAGTATTTATAATGAATGTGTTTAATCAAAGTTTGGTTCGTACCAAGTTATAAGCGCCAACTCCCATTCGAACACCACTCTCAAAATGTGCCTTGTGCTTACAGTCCGTCCAATTTTTGTTTTTCAATATATTCCAACACTCTCTGCAATTTAATTTGAATACTTTTTTAATGAAATCCTTTCCAGTTTGAGTCATTCTAAACCATGTCATTTAACGTACTTATACGCATTCAAGCAAGATCTCATGCGAAGTCCTCCCTTTACGAAACTCATTAGATTTTCATCTTCAACAAACGTAAGCACCGCACGCAGAAGGAGACATTCCGCGTAGCACAGTTCGGCATGTATCTCCTCTGTTGATATAAAATTTCAGTGTTCAATTTAAAATTTAATTATTGCATTCAATTTTTTTACTTGAATTTACCTTCACTGCTGGCATCATAGTTCGTCTTTTTTATTATTTTCCCTAGAGATTCATAAACAGTGGTTTTCTTCCTGTAACGGTTGCAGACTTCAACGGATTGATCCAGTGCCTCTGATGCTGCTTCTATACGTTGCTGATGAAATTAAACAAAAAATTACATTTTTCCACTGTGTTGTCATAATAATATACTTCAAGGTAAATTACGAAGGTTGATTGTTGTAAAATCGTGAAAATTTACCTGTTCAAATGTTAAAACTGCCTCCAGGAACTGAAAGGTCCCGTGACCAAGAGCATGATACATGCTGGTATTGGCCCTTAATAGGAAAAGAAAAGGCAACAATAAAAACTTGTGAATTAATTGAGTCGCACTCCGCAAACAACCAAGAAAATATTACATACCATGGACGAATTAACCCTTTTGCCTCATCAAACTTGTTGTTCATAAAGAACTCGATAGCTTGCTTGGCTTCATCAATTGCACAGGCCAAATCCATTGACTCCGGTCTAAACAGAATTTGAACAAATGATTACATGTAAAATTACTATTTATGGAAATAGGGGAAAGCTGAATATGTCAATGTTTAGGCAATCAAAATATATTATTATCAACTCTTCGTGTTTGGTAATACAACATTTATCAGCGAAAACTTCTTCTGAGGTTACTTTTGTATACACTCTCGTTTAAGGATGTACAAACTGAATTAATTCGACTGTAGGTAAAGTGACTCGGCTTCCATTGATTTTTAGTTCAAACAAGATTAAATTCTTTCTATACTTTTAACAAGTTAATTATGTATAAAATCAGTTAATAAAATGTTAATGTTTAATTTGTTAATACTAATTTGTGCTTGTTAGTGATAAAAATCGTTCCTGGTGCTAGATAATGAAATTAACGCATTAGACAATAGCTATTTTACCTGGCAAGGTCTTCCGAGGCATCCTGGAAGGCCTGAAAATTAGTGTAGAAATAAAAGGGTTAGATAATTGAAAATGATAAAATTAAGACTAGCAAATCCTTTCTATACAATTTACCTCTTCGTCACAATCTGAGTCAGACATTTTTGGAAGTATGTGGCAGCAACACTTTTCGAAGCGTGTAAACTGACTTCGAGAGTATCTTAATTTTGTAAATCTACAGTTTTTGTAGCCACACGGGATATGTTTTTATCATGGAAGTCTAAGTTGTTGTGATTTATAATTTCAACTGTTAAACCATGGCTACAGTAAAATAAGATTCAGAATACTGTTTGCGTAGTCCAGGAATTGAGAGTTCGAAGTGCAGGTACATCGAGCATGTCCAATGAAATTGTAGAAATTGTGACTTCCATGGATGGCTGATGGTGACTTGAGATATCTCGAATGGTTATTGCTTGAGTGCGAAACAATACGATGAAAATAAAAGAACTCTGAAGTTCCAATAGAAATAATTTCAATAACGAACTGAAGTACAAAGGCAGGATCTCATGTCTTTTTCTGAAAGCAAAGTAGAAAATTGTAGCAAAAATTATTTATGTATTCAAAATGCAAAAAGCCAAACATTATTAGCATTAGGTATAACAGTCACAATCGCAATGACAATCACAGACGCAAAATGCACAAGACAGCATAAATTTTTGATGCAGTTCTGAATAAACAAAATGTCAATCAATCATGCAAATGGTTAAAGTCATTCTAAAAGATGGATGGATAACAACAATTTTATCACAATACCTCTCAATGGCGATCACCTTTAACGAAAAAGAATTACAGAAAGAAAAATTTGTTTGTGGAAATATTTTAATATCATGTGATAATTTCCTGCAGAGTTCACTTTCAATCCTATCCAATCTTAATCTTATTAATCTCCCTCAATCACACTTCTCTCAATTCTTACTTTCATTTGGCCAAGTTCAGATCTTTCTTTTATAATGTAAGTATTTTAATCTGCAAAAGACTCTGGGAGTCGGTCCAACTCGAGTGTTCAAGGCTTGAACTTCAAGCGCAGAGGACACTTACTTTCACTTTGCGCAACTTGTCGTTCACAAGCTACGACTTTATGCCACATCATACCACGCCGTGGCTAACATAAGACTTCAAAAATCAACTTGTTCCTCCTTCTTGCCACGCATACCTATTTGCACTATCGCTACAAAAACCTAGTTGTTGAGGCATTCAACTTTACAACGGATGCTAATAATAATATGAAGATTTCCTAACCGTTATGTTGGGGCACTGGGGCACAAATGAACATTAAATGAAAGTATCGTCACAGTTTTCTCTTTCACCCATCGTGATTTTGTTTATTTGTATTGAAAGAAAACGTTTAAACGATTCTTATCCAATATAAAACAAAAATGATATCGAACTATTACACTAATTTTCGAACAAACATACCTGATTTAATTGTCAGCGAAATAATAAAAATATAAATGCTCGTACATTTGATTTACCTACGTTGTACTGAAAGCAGAATTCGACGTAAATTATCCACACTCTTTATTCCGTCAATTTATGAGGTTAGTGCTGGTACTGCTCGTTGCTGGTGGAACAGTATGTAATAAAGTAAAAGTAATATTAAATTTCACAAAATATATCTGCTCTGGAGTCTGGACTGGAGTCACAACACTATAGTAATAACTCTCAAAATTTTATTTCACCTGACTACTTTTTGTCGCACTATCAACCAGCCCTTATCGTGTGAGAATGAGATGACAATGACACTTTAGCTTATAAGATGCAATGCAACGTGTGAGTGGAAACACACAGGAAAGAAGCCTGCAACGTGTCGTTTTTATTAGCAAATCTATGAGACTTGAGATCTTGACACCTGCTGTTTTTTGACAATCAAATGCAGCTGCTTGTTGAAGTGTTGAGTTGATAAGCATAACACCCAAAAGTCAACGTCGACGTCAACGCCAACGCAAGTTGACACTATGAGCTGTATTATTCTGAACAGTTCCACCACGCGAATGGTGAAATTGAACAGCCTCCGACTCTCAGAACTTAATATTATGCACGTATATAAAAATACATAAAAATGCTATAAAAGTGATGGCATAGTTTTGAAACACTATACCAATTAATATCAATCAGGCGATGGAATGAATATGTATCACTGAATGCTGATCATTCCTGTTAACCAATCCATTTCATTCCATCGACTTATATTTTATATATGCTAGTTTGAATAGGAACTACGGTACTCTATAGTCACTTTTGCTATTAAGTGGAAAAAGATTCACAATAAACGTTTGTCACACACAATATCAATGTTTACCTCAGCCATGAATGAACAAATAACAAACATCCATGAATAAAGCGTGGACACGTACATAATTGCCTTGCCTTCTCCATGGCATTCTTTCACCGTTTCTTGGCATCTTACTCAATAACATGCGATACAGGTAGCGACATGGTTTTACATATATAAGACAGAGGTGGTTATCTGAAATCAAAAAGTTCAATCCACCAACCTGATTACCAACTATACCATTTTACCAAAACACACAAACTATAGTTCTCAGAAATAAAATTCAATGGTTCCTGCAATTCTAATTGAGTTATTTATCTAGTAATACCGAATTATACATATGCAAACTAAAATCGGGTGCAGATGATCAACCTTGGTGAGCCCTCCTGATATGTATTTCGTCGTTAGATCACAATTATATTTACACATATAAATTTATATTGAAGCTACACCTCAAATTTCACTTAAAACCACCATCACAGTTATTTAAATTCTTACATATATCAGGAAGGTCTGCTCCATCTCTGATTGAAACACGCTGTAGTAGAGAAAGAGACAAAGAATGATTTTCATGACGCATATGAACATCAGTGTTTTCTTTTCCTTCACGCGTTTACGTAATAGTTTATACACAGTAATTTAGGGCAAGGTTTTCTCCCTGTGTCTTCAAATATGTACGAATACTGACTTCTACTGCTAAAGTAAGTTGCATCCACCATAGAAAACTCTTTACACACACCTCGGAGTAGGAGAAACGTATTGCTCAACATTAGAATATTCGGTAGGTCTACTAGGAATAAGGCGCGCCGTTACTCATATTAGTGGAACGTCCGTCTCAAGAGATTATTCCCGAGTCCAGAGCGTTAACTATTTATCAATGTCACGTTCAACCAGTTTTACAAACACTGGGCAAAATACGCAAATGTCAAAGTCAGCCTTCACAAAACATCTTCTTTGCAGGAACGGACAAATTTCTCGTATTTTTCCATTAATGGAGAGGCTACTGAAATGCTTGACATAATTAATGTCAGTGTTTCGCAAAAACTGGTTGACGTTGAACAAAACCAAACCATGTACTCTATTGAAATTAAGCTAAACATTAGAGTTACAGAATATAGCTAGTAGATTAAGATGAATTTTTTGCCGAGTGCTTACCTTACACAAATGCTAATGTGATTAATAAAGGGATGTGATAAATTGATTTCACAGACAGCCGACTGATTCAAGACAAGAACATGGAAACTCAATATGATTTAGACATAAAACAAAGCAACTGCACATAAAATTTCTCCTCTTTGTTGTGTTTGGCGTCAACCACCCAACGCGATAGAAATACACAACGAGACCGACTATTTAATTAATTCTTGTTGGGAGAAGTTTCGTTTACGTGTGTCGGGCTTTGTACACATGTGGTATCTTGAACATTATTTTCTGATTTCATTAATAAAAACGTTTTATGGTCGGAGTGACCTCGGGAAGCTACTCTTGAAGCGCTGTGTTTATGCTACTATCATTCCAAAGATATTACGCCGAGTGTAAATAATAGTATTGACATAAGTATGACATGGGATTTCCTAAAACTTCTGTTTCTGACCCAAGAGTCCAAGTAGAAAATCTCTACTAGAGATCCAATTTTCGTTGCCAGTATCTCAAAGCAAAGTTGGTTGTTTTCTTATAAATTACAAAATCCTGCCTCAGCATCAGTTTGTAATTGATTCAGTTTATATAGTATTTTAATTCCAGAAACTTTCTGAAATTAAACCCAAAGTTGCCCTCTTTGCATCTCATTTAGTGATTTTAAAAAGATATTATGATATTAATGTACGAAGTACGAATCCAAATACAAATGTTTTTTTACTCACAGTTTAGCCAGAAGGGTCCAGGTCCAACTTAATTGGTAAAGTTGGAGTAACGTTACTTTTATTCGTTTATTGAAGCTGAATTTAATTTTCTACGTAAATGTGGTTGTGGTTGTGATTTTGATTTTGTCACCATTCTATCCTCAAGTGAATTGAAAACCACCGCGTGCCAGGAGATGAGTGCAAATGTAGTACAATTGTATAAGGTCTAAGTTTATGTCTGCATTTACATTTTAGCTTTTACAGGACACTATTCGTAAATTAACAACTCTGGAATCACTGAAATTTCAGATATCTACAACCATGCAACGAAGTAAACTTTAAAATCCACAAAGTACTATTATTCCGATACCTTATTTACCTATTATTTATATTTTTATTTTACTTTCCAATTTCGAAGTACATAATGAAAATAATGAAATAAAACGTCAGTTGAAAATAATCAACAAGAAAGTCTTTAGTTTTGAATCTTCATTAGTGTTTGATTGGTTGGTTGTACGCTTTTAGTGTGCTTACTGATATCATGCTTATATTCTAATTCTAATGTTTTGCACAGCGTCACGTTTAATAAAATATTAGTATTTTTCCTATTACATAAACCGGTCTCATGAATATATTTAAAGATGGAACAAAAGATGTATAATGTCTAGTTTTATTTTGAATAATGTCCACTTCTATGTATGTATTCAGTGACTAAATTGCTGTAATCTGTGTCACCACGTGAGGATGGATACTGAGAACGCAAAATGGCAGGTAAAACCTTATAATCGTGGAACATAATGTAATATGTTACATTATATTCAGCCCACAACCCATTTTTAAAATAAAATATTCCAGATTCTAGAAGAGCACGTTTAATTAAGCAGCATAGTACATAAATTCCCTACACCTACATCACATCAATGGTATTGAAGGAGTGTTTTCACAGTAAAATTAAAAGTGAAAACTGGATAAAAATTTCATGCTTGCTAATTATTTATTCTTCTTTTTGCTTATTATGCAACGCATTTACAAATAAACCTCAGAAACTGAACTATGCGTAAGTAGTCGAAATAAATTTTAAGTGTTGAATTACCGAAGAAACAGAATAAAAATTCCTCATTGTTTAGTTTTTAGCGCAGAGATAAAACGTATGTAATTATAAACAAAAATTACAAATTTTTTAAGTGGTATTATTCAAAGCCAGAAACACAAAATACATATTCACGAAATCTATTTAAGTAAAATATTTCCTACCAAGTATAAAGTGTAATCCCTTAATGAATGCTGTTTGACTTCAGAATCAATCTATGAGAACTAGCCAGACAATTATATTGTCGTTTAGCTGTCAACCAATTGACAATTCTAAACTAAACAGTGAACTTTGCTACTTCGAGCGGAACTGATAACATTACAGCCGTAAATCACACATTAATACTGGCAGTACTATCAAATCTACTATATTTGATAACTTAGCAGGTTAGTTTTTAGTTCAATCTCAATAGATCCATTTTGCCACTGTCACCATATAAAGTCTAGAAAGTATATTTATTGCTATCACCATTCATTAGTAAACTTTTTAATTTTCTGATAGATTGTAGAGTGATTAATGAAAAAACAAAATAGTTATTTTTGATGCTAACCATTAATACTCATGCTCAAGCGCATTTGATGTACTTTAAAAAGCATCTCCTCATGCCCCATTAGAACAAGATAACAAGAAATACCATCCTAAAGTAAACCTTTTGATTGACTGAATGGTCGAACGCGGAACGTAGTCAATTACTATACCTAGTTAAACATTGCACGCCACATCCTCCATATAATCCAGACTTAGATATTAAAAATTGTTGAAAACCTTTTATTTTCTCTCATAAATTGGAGGAAATCATTTGATGATAACAATTACTACTACAATTCCCCGTTATAAAATGCGGTAACATAATATGCGTATTATTTATAATATTTATAATTTCGTATCAATATCCTGAATAGCAGCCTACACAGTTGAAAAAGATTAAATCGTTCCCTAAGGACCATTATCTTTCAAAGGATTTAGTGTACGTACGTACTCCAAAATAATTGGCGGGGACAATTTCCTATGACAAAATTGCATACCTACTTTTGCGGAGAGAATGGTGTGTTAGAATTATTGTGCCACTAAATAGTATTATTTCTATTAACATGATTGGCACTCACCAAATATAACTAACGGCTTTTAAATAATCGGGGAGTAGTTAAACGGAAAAAAGAAGCCACTCATTTACAAAATAACAATCAACGTGAGTTAAATATATTGCCGTGTGCATTTATTTTATTTTACTCATTGAATAGTTAAGACTCTTGTAGGCGTATCTCCTTTACAATACAATCACTTGTAAAAGTTGTAAAGTGAAGGTAACAGTTAATATCGTATTGCTTATAAGCTCCGGTTTCCGTACCGATCACAGTCAAGAATTTATATAAATATGTATTTCATTTCAGCACTGAACCTTTCGCTAATTGTTAGCATTCAGATGAAAAGCATGACTGAATTACCGTGGTTTGTCGAGCCAGTTAATTGTAGAAACGAAACAATCACTGTGCAGTAATCATCATCAGGTCAAAATCACAATGCAAACCACATTTGAATGCAATGCTGTCTGACGTGAACAGTAATCATAAAAATTGAAGACGGAAAATACTACAATAATAAAATGCTAACTTTCCTTGTTTGGTTTCCTTGTCATAATTTGTAGGTATATTATGCATTATAATTTTCCAGACACGCCACCACCACCTAACAAGACATTCATTTGTCATACCAATTAAATTTGCCATACCGTAATTGTGTTCCACAATTATTCTTTTCAAATAAATAATATAAAATAAAACATTTTCTTTCCTCCTTCTACTTTAAGCTGGATTTTATAAAATTTGCTCTCTCAGCCGTAAAGATGTACCATAAAGAATTGTTTGTAGTTTCTATGTTTTTAATGCAATCGAAAATACAACATATAAATATTTACTAGTACATGTATGTAAAACATCTCCATGTAAAAAATCGTTCAGTGACAAACACCTGCTTCACAATTCATCTTTTGAGATTCTGATTGATTCACAATAATGTCGTATAGCATAGTATAAGATGCAACATTACAATTAATGGTACAACGGACTTTAAATACAATGACCAGGCAAAGATTTAGAATTGAAAGAGCAACAATTGGAATCAACACAACCATGGCTAGAAGCATCCTATACAAAACATGTGAAATGTTTACCTTTGCTTGAAATAATCCCGTCTTCAAAGATGATATATAAAGTTTGAGTTAATCGGATGATGACTGGCGTTGAGATAAGTAGAACTCGTCGAGTTCTTGATCTTGTCTTTTGATCTTTCCAAAACCGAAACCAAAGATGGTGACATAAGCGATGAGACGAAATTATCACACCAGCGATGTTTAACAATGTTTGTACAGTCACTCAGGACCAGGATACGTCAAGACGTGGTTGGACATCAGTACTAAACTGCAAGTAAATCTCATGCTCTTGTTTAGTGATTTTCAATTCTCGATGCTGAAATTGATGGGTAGGTGGCCTTTATTCACAACTTCATAATTGACAGGTCATTTAATAACTCAATCCAATAAATGTTCTTGTCCTATGTTGTCCTTGAAATGTAATCCAATGTTTGAGCTTCATGTCAAATTCCCGACAAGTTTGGGATTCTAACCGCATAATGCTTGTGATTGGTAAAAAATATTCTGAACCTTTAGGTAGTATTATGTATATATATTTTTGGTAAAACAAAGATGAGGTGAGTTAAAATTTTTGCAAAAGTACTCTCCCGCTATTTAATGTAGAAACAGCACAACTCTGAAGTAAGATTTTTATTTGAACACTTTGAATATCATTTTTGTCAATCAGCATTGAGCGATATGATAGTTTGAGACATCCTTAATAAGAAGTCCGTATTCCACATTTTATGACCATTGTAATGTCATGTCTGAGAATCCTTTCAAAGTTAACAGCTATTTATTGCGCATATGTCTTTGACAAAATGTCCGGTTCCGTTGGAATCGTCACATCACGTTATCCACATGACGTTGTTTGGTTGACACTCCTGGACGTGAGCACGAATAAAAAAAAGGTTGTAAAGTGACTGTAACTGTAAGTAGCCAGTCACCTATAAACCTCACTATTGACATTTTCAGTTCACAATAACCTGGCCGGTTGCTCCGTTCGAACTTGAACGAGTCTGAAGTTCATTCAGCACAAATCCTTCACTCACAACCTTCAATGGAGGTCCTCCATTAGTGACTAGATAAAACTAAATTTATTTGAACTGATGATAGATGTGTGAAAAATGCTCGCAGTTCCAATCTTAAGAAAACTCTTCTGATCCTTATGCAGAAAGGGGTTATTTTTAGACTTTAAATTTCACTGATTTCTCTGCAGAGCCAGAGAGAAGAGCAAGGTTGAGGTGAGGTAATCAACAACAAAAATGTTTGGCGAAAGTGACGCTGTCAATTAGTACTGTCCACAATGTTTGTGTTTTCAAAGTCGATCGGAGGAGCTGTTTGATAAACGTTCAGCGTAAGGTTGATGTGGTTTTGATGAGTTTAGTTCACTGCTTGCAGCTTCGTTGAATTCTTGCAAACGACTAGTGCGATAGCAGGGAAGTTCAGCCGCTTTGTCAACCGTCATCTTGAAAGCGATTTGTTAGTAGCAAGAGCGGCGAGAGTTGTGGCAGCGCGTCCTCAGCAGTTGCGGTGGCGCCCAACGCACTTAACGTACAAAATCCCTCATGTTTTGCTTTTCACTTGAAATAATGTTTGTAGGTCAGTAAAATTTCGTCGTTGTCAAGCAGGAGTATGAGGAGTAAAGTGGAAGTGGTAGTAAAAGAAGTAGCAAGGATAGATACAATTTTGTAGGTTGAAATAACAGAACATCACTGATATAGTCAAGAAGAGTAGCACAGCGACACAGATTTAGAACGAGGCGATGCGTGGTAGACGTTTAGTAGTAGCAACTGTGGGAAATCTTAGAATTCGCACTCAGCACTGACGACGTAACATTGAAACTGACAGTAAAGTTGAAGCGAGAAGATGAAGCCATGAATTTCAAAACACAATTGTTAAAATTGCAGCGCAGGAGCACATCCGAGTAAAAGCGAAAGAGATTATAAATCTTGGTTAGACTCATAATTCATCTTAAAAATTAAGTGCGTTTTTGATAATTTTTCCTAACGAAATCATTGTACAACGATGATTTACTTTACGAACATTGTTGATTTTGATGAAGCCATTTGTACTTTTAGCAAAAAGTGCATTACTGCATAGATAGAAAGATTTGTTTGCAATTTTAGACTTTTTTGCATAGGAGGTGAATTTGTGCGTTACACGGTGTATGATCAAAACAACTTTTATTACTAGAAGGCAGCCAATCGTTCATTGTGCAAATAAAGAGTTGCTGAGAGGGAGAGTATTCCCCTGTAATTGCAACATTAACAATTGTGTTGTTGTTCCCTCTGATGTGCCTCATTTTGTCGAATGAAATTTAATGTTTATTTTTGACCCTACTTATCCTCAGAGAGCACACACGCACAATTCCTTATTTATTTTGTTAAGCCTCTTTATTTTTCAAAAAACTAGATAATGTGGATAGACGTAATATTTCCGTCAGTACTGCTAAGTTGCGATATAAAAAATCACGGCTCGTCGTCAGTCAGTGACTGTTAATTGGCTTACTCGCACAAAACTTGCATTTAACTTTCTTTTTTTCCATTTTCTTTTGCATGGTGTCGGAATTCACAAATCTTTTTGCAAGTCTCCGTTTACAGTTTACATTTCACACTCTTCTGTATTTTCGTGGTGCACTTGCACTAGTTGCAGCTGCAGACATTACGGCAACTTTATAATGGTAACCTACCTTTTATTTACCCAGGAAACACCTATATCTCTACAAAGAGTGCAGAGTAGTAAACAGTATGCACATGTTGCAATCAATATTCAAGTCCACACTATAATAACTAGGTACAACACCAAAGGAATGTTGGTATAGTGAAGGAAACAGAAGACCGACCCGATTTAAACCACACGATCGAGTATATCCTACAAAGTGAAACAAAGTGAAACACGAGGAAAGAATATTATGAGGATAATAATATGTTTGACGACGTGGACAAAAGGTTTTGAATATAGGAGGATTTATGACGAGTTAAATACATTTTACGGTTTAGGTTAATGAACAGTACAGTCACTGCACTGCAGTGAAATTCTAACTGATGTCATGTCACCAGCAAACAGTCATAATTGCTTATCATATATCATCCGAGGTAGACAGATTTCGCAGCGGAGGTTATTTTGCGAAACCTATGTCACAGCTAAGCTCTACTAGGCATAGTTTCTCACTGCGCGTATGGTTTTTCAATGTACTTATTCTCATGCAATGTTTTTTTTTGCTTGCTTCAGCCTCAATTAATATTATAATAATAATATTTGAGAGTAAGCCACTGTAATTCACGCATGATTGTTTATTATTTACCGGACTGTTGTCCCTGCAAAGTCCTTGTCATTTTCCGTATGAAAAGGTTATTAAATCCAATTGCTGCAATAACATCTCACGTTCAGTTTGAGTTTGAAGTCAAGCGAAGGATCAAGTAGTATAGTGGTGACTAAAGTGGAGTTTTCCAGGGTTTGTACCTTTAAGCATTTAAGTACCATTAATATTTGAAATTCATAGAATAAATTCTACGAGGTGAGGTAAAATTTATTTTAGAAGGCTCAAGAAGACATAATATTTTATGCCAACACAGATCATAGAAAGTGTAGCCATTGCATTTCCTACTACTCAACTGACCTTGTTAGGATTTTCGATTTTCGCCTTCATTTGTCAAGGAAAATGTTCATCGATTAGAATTGTTTTGCGAAGGTTGGCAGGCAATTTCTATCACAACACCAGTACAAATAATTCATTCATGAATCATTATGAAGATACACGATTGTATAGTACAATATAATGCTACATTAACTAAAAGCGAATATGTATATAAAAATTGGTGAAAGATGTTAGTTCCTCCACCAAGACACACAAAAAGCAGAAAGGGGCACATGCAAAGATGAAATTGCACACTACATTACATTTGTAAATATGGCATTCCTAAAGTCAGATCAAAGCAGATAATATAAAATGATATTCAAAATTGCTGGTTCTATCTGACGACTACGTAAAAATTTCTTCAACTACGTAAATACATGACATCTCGAGAAGATGATTGTGGTACAAATTTTTTATCATGCATAGAAAATAGCGCATCGCAATCAATAATAACGAAAGCCATTCCCTTTAAATAAAAATCGGCCATTTGCCACTCAACGAGTGAAAGATTAATGAAAACCCAATAATTGTCTGAAATATATTATTTATATAATTACAAATTACATCACAATTTTCTTTACAGTCACTTCAGTGTCGTCAATTTAATTGCGAACAAATGACGTGGTGGCAATTCATAACATAACATATACCCAATAGAGGAATAAATATCTATTACAGTTAAATAAACGGAGCACGAGAAAGAACCTTCAGCAAACAAACCGGTTATAAATTCTATTTAACTATAAGCAAGGTTTTAGGTTAAAGAAGCTTGACATGACATGTCTAAAGACAGACATAGATTATGAATTAAAAGCAGACTATATAAACTGTTTAGGTGTGCAAATGTTGTAGATTTGTATTGTATCATAGCATATTGGTATCATAATATCGTATCAATATCTAATCATCACATCATCGTCATCATAGCAATGCCACCGTTACCATATCACTGTTTACTATTACAGTAATGATGATTTTAGACGCCGGGTTTGCACAGCGCGGAATATCATCATAGAAGAATATTCGTGGGCGTTCTTATAAAGTATTCGCAAACCGATATATTCTTACGGTCAAAATGGTAACTTCACCAGCCACTACCACTGTGTTCTGCAACTTGCAAAATTATCATAATAATCATAGCAAAATATTTCATTTGCATTTGTGTTAGTATCAGCTCACGACGCCATATACCAACAAATAGAGGGGAAGATGAGATGAATGAGACGTTGCCCATGTACAAAGCATATATACATATTGTACATCATCGGGAGCCGAATAGCGGTCGCGTATTGACGGAAGGGCAATATTATTACAAATAACATATTTACCTATTATACTACATAACAACAAAAGCAAATACATTCCTATTCCTAGTTTTAGCTGCTGCTGCAAAAGTTTTGACTTCAGTCACCTCAGTTCTTCAGATTTCAAGTCCGGCCGTCCGTCGGTCCGTCAATATCCTCAAAAAGTAGCACCGTCCCATGAAAGGAGTAAACTTTTTAAAACTTCATCAGCGTGGCCTTGAAAGTACTTTTAGTAAGATGCTATGCTCTTTTTGACACAGCTTATCAATAACCGCTAACAAATTAACGGCAAAAAATGCATATATGCTTGTAATTCAGCAGGATCCGACGAATCGACATTTTCGACAGGATCGACACAGCTTTAGATAAATTGTATAGACCAATGTATGCATAGTATAGAGAAATGGAGTCTCCTGTCAAAGTTCTGAATATTAATATCATACCAGCAGCGTTGCGCCACCTGTTATAATGCATAATTGTCTGTCGACATGTTGGACCTGACCTCGGGTCACGGTAATCCGAGAAGTCGCAACTTTGGTCTACAGCGCATTATTTTACTACAAACTTACATGGCGTATACATCAGGTCTGGTCTGGCGGCAGGCGGCCTACCGCTGCGCTACTGGCTTTGAATTGAATGGAGGTGAATAGGAGATAGTAAACAGCAGGTTTGAGTCTCTTGTTCCATTCTTCCATCATTCCACCACTATATTCGCCAACAAAACAGTTTGAGATTTGCAATTTGCAATGTCGTCTTCGAAACCACGCGTTATTAATAGATTAGAAACAGACAGTGAGAAAATTAAGGCTGACAAAATTCGAAGTCTACTTCAGGGTTCAGCCAGTACAGATCTGAAAGAATTACAATCCCTCAGTTACTCTGGACTTCCGGTGTCGGTACGGGGAACAACCTGGAAGCTTCTTGCAGGATATTTACCAGCGAATATCGAGAGACGGGATGAAGTGCTTCGACGAAAGCGAGAAGAGTACTGGAAATGCGTTCAGCAGTACTACGAGTCAAGGAAGGAGGAGACCCACCAAGACACATTTCGTCAGATTCATATTGACATACCCAGAATGTGCCCTCTGATAGCCCTATTTCAGCAGATTGTCATTCAAGAAATGTTTGAAAGAATTCTATTTATTTGGGCAATTCGCCACCCAGCTTCTGGCTACGTTCAGGGAATGAATGACTTGGTCACTCCTTTCTTTGTTGTCTTCCTGGAAGAAGTCCTGCCGCCTGATGTAGAGGTCGAATCCTTCGATGTGAGCAGATTGCGGGAGGAAGTCAGAAATAACATTGAAGCAGACTCATACTGGTGCATGTCTAAGTTTCTCGATAGTATACAAGTTAATTATATATTTGCTCAGACTGGCATTCAAGAGAAAGTGAAAAGGCTGAAGGAGTTAATTGAACGTATAGATGGTAATAAATTTAATATGAAATATTCCAACAATTCCATCATTCATTTTAATAAAACAATTTATAGAGATTAGTGTTTGTCTGCAGCTCCATTACATCATCACCTTCAAAGGCACGAAATTGACTATCTCCAGTTTTCCTTTCGTTGGATGAATAACCTACTAATGCGGGAGCTACCGTTACGCTGTACAATTAGGCTTTGGGATACTTACCTCTCGGAACCTGACGGCTGTGGTTCTGTGTTGCTATATGTTTGTGCCGCATTCCTACGCCATTGGCGTGACCAACTAATTCGACAAACGGACTTTCAGGTTGGAGGAAACTATAGATTTGGAGCTTTTGAATGTCTTTTTAAATGATGAGATGATAAACTGAAGGTATTATTCTGTGTGCAGGGATTGATGCTCCTTCTGCAGAACTTGCCAACTCAAAATTGGGAAAGCTCTGAGATAAGCCTGATTACAGCTGAAGCTTACCGACTAAAGTACACTTATGACAATACACAGTGGCATTAAAAGTGGACACTGCTGTGGGTGCCATTCAAGAACAATCAATAACACTATCTCTGTATTTATTCTCGTTTTCACCAACATATCGACCTTCAGAGTTGGATAATTACAAATTTAAATCTTAAAACTACGGGTGAATTAATAGTTTTGTATTGTAAAAAATATAATTTTTCAACCTTTATAACTTCAACGTCGTTTCGAATAAAAGTTCGCATATCTTTTTCAGTAAAATATACAATTTCTTTATTTTAAATTATTATACATAAATCAAAATAATTTTAAATCTAAAATCTAGTTTACATGTTTGAAAAGTATTTATTTAATGCTCCAAAATAAGCATATTATGCTTATATACAATGCTCCTCCGAATGGTTTAGTGATTGACACATTTTTATTTAGAACATATTGTTAACGTTGGCTGGTTATAATTAGTTCCGCTAATGAACTAACTAATATGATTTGCATCATCATTTACTACGTTCATGCGTATTTACTATAACCACATCGGCAGTCTGTAAATATTTTACGTAATTGCATTGAATATTGTAGCTATTTTTAGCTTTTATAATATTTTATTTTATTTTCATTACTTGAGCTTCAGCGTGAAACCGAATTGAACGTTTCATAATATCAGGCATATTTTCATGAAGTATTTCCTGGAACTGCAACCAATTGTTAATGTTTTATAATAAAACTTTTATTGCATTTGAGAGAAGAGAATCAAGCGGATGTCACGAAATGAAGGATCCGATCTGCATGTAAAAAATAATAAACGAATACGTGAATAACTGAATTTAGTTTTCTTTATTACATCGTAATTGAGTTATTTTATTGATTTTAACGCTCCGTGAGCTAGGTGCTATTGTGGTTGCATATCAGCAGGGTGCCAAAAGAAAATGACTTAATCTATAATGTATGTTGGTAAACATTAAATATAGAATGATATTTCCACTAAATGTAAGATTCTTAGGGATAATGCTGTACTGTCATAAAAAGCTCATTGCTTTAAATTTTAACAAGGCAATTGCAGCTTTCTCAACATGACGTGAGGAGCGCAAAAGGGGGCTTTTCCAGACTCTTTTCATACGCTTCGGCACTTTAAATCTGGTTTAATGCAACGTATACATACATATATACAATATATGAGTATTCCATATCCATTAAGATACCTTTTGTCAGCATTTTTATATGGTTCATAAAATAATATGCTTGAAAAAGTTTATATCATTTCAAGTAAGCCAGCCAACAATATTGACGATGTATGTATGAAATAGGTAGGTAGGTACGTTATGTACAAAAGGATTTCCTAGGTTTGAAATGGTTGCAAGCTTGCAAGAGTGGCATTTTCCCATTTTGCACGCACAGGATTCTTTTAAAAAGATACATGCAATTGCGAGAAGTTGCTCTCTCACCCCTTTTCCTGATTATTTTTCAATATTTATTATCATAGTTTATCACTTTTTAAAACAAAAAACATTCCATGGACATCACCCAAGTCAGTCTCTTCTCTTCGTGTTAATTTTGAAATGTGAATGATAAGCAATTAAAGCAAAAGCATATCATTAAGAGCATGTTAGAGAATGACTTGTGAGAAAAGCTTTGTCTTGCACTTGCAATAATAGGAAGTCAACGTGGTACGAGAAACATTTTTTGGAGTGTTCAATAACATACAGCGATGTGTCTGAAACGACAATGTAGCCAATTGCAGTTCGCCTTCACACAATACAAGTTCCAGGAAAGCATGTCGGAGAGCTTTAGAAAAATAGTACAATACAAAAAGTTTGGACTTGAAGAGTTGTTAAAGGAAAGGAACGTTTTTACATTTTATATTTATTATGCAGTAAGGAATTGTATTTTATGTGTAAGTGAGACAAGGAACCAGTTTAAAAATAATTAAAACATATCCATGTAGTGATATTCACATTCTTGATTACACCCACCAGTAGCACACTTTTTGATCATCGGTTACTAATTGGAATTACTATTGATGCACGATACACCGTGCCAGCAATTGAAAACGACGGAGTCTTTATTGGAAAAGGCATCCAGAGTGACAGCAAGGCAAACCGATACATTAAAAATATGGATCGCGTCCTCAAACTGGTTAAAGTTTACGGTGCGAATATTTTTTACTTATCGAAACTTTGCAACCAAGAAAAAACTTAAAGTGTAGCGTCAATTTTTCATAATCAACTCATCACATTTAATAACGTTATGGCCTGACCTGTTCAAGTTCACTCCAAACAAACATGTACATATATTTTTGACTCTAGCACAACGAAACCATCGTCGAATCGCTTCTGTGATTATTTGCGAATTTTGTGTTTATTATGCATAATAATTGCAAATTATTTGCCATTTGACTATAATTGGTCGCTTCCGTAGTTTTTGCTAAAGTATGCGCTGTTAAGACAATGGACAGTATAAAGCAGCGAATCCTAATAAACGATTAAACTAAGGTCAGTGGATTTCCTGTGTTTGCTCTGCAATTTCTGTATAAAGGTGTCGTACGAGTGAGACTATTTTATTGTCGTTATTAGATTGTCGGAATGTGATTTCAAATGTACCATTTAAAGTTTCTGCCAACATGGAAACCAGGTAAGCTTTTAAAACAATCTAATATTTTCCACCACTAAAGAATGTCATTCATCATCTCTTCTTTTTTAATCATGCAGTATTTCAAAATGCATCAACACTCCTTCTCAATCTAGTCATAAACCACTAAAGCGACCTGCAACACAAAGGCACAAAAAATCAAATGGCACTTCTAAACCACCGAAGCGTCGAAAACGCGCGGTTGAGCGATCGATGTCATCTTTCGATATTGGCGACACTGAAGATGACTACAATAAACTCTCCAAAGAAACAAAGGATAAAGTGTTAAAGCTACGCAAAATTAAAGATCCTTTCGACCCTGAGTTACAGCAGGTATATACGTTTCCGCCAGCATTTTCTCACTCAGACCAAATTCGCATGTTTGCTAATGATAAAGATGTTTCTGTTAGGTGGTAGATGAAGTGTTTACTCACATTGACCTGCAAGACGGGGACGGAGACGTTGATCTTGCCGAATCTGCATTGCTCCTGTCGGGCGTTACGCATGTGTACAGCAGCCAAGTGAAGAACGTCTACGACCAACTTTTAGCCATGGCGGAGAGACTAACTGGAAGGTGAATTTGTGTATTATTTGCAAGCTTTGCTTTGGTTTCAGCTTGGTGTTTGTAGCTTATAGCTTAACATGATTGGTATTTTTCTCCTTGCAGGGAGAATCCTAATAAGAAGAGGAGAAAAATTACAGAGAAAGAAAGTGATGCAAAAGAAGAAGGGAATGCGTCTCAAGAAGAAGGCTCAGCACATGCAACGGCTCCTGTCGCTGGTGAAGATGGGAAAGAGCCGGTTGCGGAAGAAAAGAGTGAAGTTGACAAAGTACCTTCAGAACCAGTAAATCTGACAAATGCTATTGATGGGCAAGGTGAAACTGTTGGTGCTACAACTATTCCAGGAGATGCAGAAAATTCCACAGAAAATAAAAGCACCTCGGAACAATCTGGTGATAATCCAGCAGGTAAAATAAAACAGGATGCCAGCAAATTTTGTTTTTCATTAGATTACGACTATTCATAAATATTGTTTTATCTCTCTGGAACTACTGTAGAAAGTGAGATCACGGATGAGGTCCATGCTGAGGAAGTCAATGGAACTGATAAAGAAAAGTTGGAAGCCGAAATTCTTAACGAAATTGTCGGCGCTTGCACCCGTAGACAATCAGAAAGACTTAAAAATATTTTATGTATTGAAAAGGTAACACCTAGATTTACATTAGAAAAATACAAACAAATTTGCACTTTACATGGCAAACATTTTCTGTTATGCTTGCATTGGATTTTATTTAGGAGAAAGAGAGAGACTACTCTTTGAAAAAGAAGAAATTTGACGACGATCCTCCAGAATTAATTTCATGCCACGAAGAGTGGAAACTGTTACAGATGTCTTTAGAAGATATTGATTTCGATGAGCGTTTGCCCCCGGTACTCGAAGTACAGGTTGGACGAAGGAAGAAGAAAGTTACCATGAATAATAACGAACCAGACAATGACAATGATGGGAACTGTGAAGCATGTCAGAACGCACCTTGCGAGTCGCTTCCTAAAGATCCTGAAGACGAACTGACTGCAAGCTTGAAGAGCTTAATGTCTTCAGGTGGAAATGGACAGTATGAAACTCTAGATCATCTATCTGACGATGTCCAGGAAAAATTTCATGCCATTATTCAGGATATTCACAAATTGCCATTTGAATATGGTCTCAATCAGTTGCAAGATGAGTTCTTCAAAGCATATCAACAAAAATTTCTTCAGGCTGTAACCTTGTTGAGCCAGAATAGTGTTTTAGTGAAGAAATCTGGGAAAGGTAAAGGTAAATTGTCTAAACTATTCTCAACTAGCCTTCATTTTATCTCCTTATCAGAAATTATGTAAATAAATTATTTTTGTAACACTGATGACTATAACTTATAGAAATCATGGATGATCAAAATGCTTCCAACACTGACTTAACATTGTCTGATTCACAAGTATCAGTCACGGACAAAACTATATCTTCCATTGAGGAACTGTTAAATCAAGTTAGACAGCAAGCAGCAGAAGAGTATCACAAAGGCAGGCAATCCAAATCGGATGCGGAAGTTCCTATAAGCCAAATGATTTTTACACTGAAACGAATCATTTGCAGCCGGTACAAAAAATGGCACTTGGTAAGCTGATAATTTATTTTGCATAAAATAACCTTTGTAGATTCACGCGTACTGAAATCACATTTCGCATGATATTCTAGGAAGCGGAGCACAACAAAGAAGTCTACAAACGAATAAAAGATTTTGAGAATAAGGTGAAGTCCGTATTAAAAAGAGAATCTGAGTTAGGCTTATTCGACGTTAAAAAATATGAGATGGAAGTAATGGACGTTACAATCAAAGAGAGCCAAGATAACGAATGTGATGAACTTATGTCTCCACTGTCACCAATCTTACCTGAGGGTGCGGAATCACCACGATCGGAGGAAGTCAGAAATTGGACTTTGGCCTGTAGTTCTAGGAGAACTTCCATTTCTGAAAGTATGGAGGGTTCTAGTAACTGGATACGACTAAGCGATATTTTCTCCCACATGAAGAAAATCGACAACTCAGAAACATGCAGGCATTTTTATGCAGTTCTAGCCCTGGTAAGGCTTTATTACTTTATATTTTAATTTTCATAACATTTCTCTATAATTTCTCTATACCAAAAGTTTTAATTTTTAACTTCTAATTAAAAAAACTTTTATAGCTGAGCCACAAAAATTTGTCCGTCAACTACGACACATTATTTTCTCAAGAATCTGCAAAGCTGATTACAAAACTAATGAAGAAATTCTGTGTCGACAATAGCAAAAGCGACAAGTATCCGGTCGGAGCGAAGATTATGAAAAGTAGATGCCCGGATTTTGATCGTGATGAAATTTTCTTAGCTCCAGTTTTTAACACGGACACCTTTAAACAATTCCTTGAGCAAGATGGTTATTTGAGTTCATCCGGTTATCAAAGCGATAGCCAAGGAAGTAATAGCACAAACGAATTAAACTATCAGCAGCCGAAGAGCATTCAAGACGCAATCAGTGAATTTGTTGATGACCCTGGAGAGCCATTTTGCATTGAAGACTTTTTAAGCAAACGGAAACGCAGAAAATAAACTCCGTCCAAAAGTTTGGAGAGACGTAAAATTGTAGATATTAAAATATATTGACGATGTATCACTTTGACACAAATGATAATAATATTCCATAAATTTATTTATTTGGTTAAGATAGAGAAAAATATAAAATGACACGAAAGCAAAACTTACACGTTTTGACTACATATACGCCAATTCATATTTAGTTTAAAATGATCGAGACGACGAAACTCTCAAACTATTACAATAAATTTTATATCGCATGACTCAAGTTTCTTGGAATAACTTTTTCTATTTATATAAAAAATCTTATCTTGGATAACGCATTATATATCTGAGTACCATATATCGATAAAATATTTTAATTGAAATGTCTAGATTACGTCAGTTACCGTTAGCAAAATATATGTGACTCTTTTTAAGTGATAATTTGGGAATAAACTGTGAGAAATTATTCCTCACTCGTACTCACTCTTCATGAAGGCTTTTTCTTATTCAGTGTTACAGAATGTCATAACGCAATAGAGTTTTAATTTCAAATTTGTTAAAAGTAGACCACCTTTTCAGAATGTCCCTTCAAGAAAATAGTGTGCGTATATGAAAGACGACATTATATGGATTTGACAAATTTGACTGATTCCACTTAAATTATCTGCTATTTTGTTTGATGTTGATGCGGTCGGTTTGTGCAGAATAAAATAGTATTACTTTTACCTTATTTTTCTGGTTGTATTCATTTCGTTTAATACACATTTTACAAACAATATACAATTTTACATCTTTTTTCGGGTGTCAGAACAATATGAGTACAATTTCATGGAATTTGGTTGGCCAACGGGGAATCGGCTAGAGTGGAATATTGTGCAATCACCTCGTCGAGAAAGTCGTCCCATTGCGCTTTCCATCTCTCTAATGCCATGTCTTTCTCCACAGAATTCATTGCGCTATATCTGAAACAATCATAGTAACATCAGTGCTACATTATACTTTGCATCATTATTTGTCTACAAGAAATAAACTGATCATCATTATACTTGATAGAGTTGATGGCTAGTTGTTTTAAAAATCTCAGATCTACCCGTCTCCCGGCTATGGCCATGAATGCCATATACCAGTCATGAGAAAGTGCAGCAGCGCCCCACATTCCGGGACCATCACTAGTCAAACAATATTTTAATATTTTAGCCATTCTGATTTTCATACAAATAACTAAAGTACATTAATACGTGAATCAATGTATTTTATGATTTTACCTTGCAACAACGGCCGGGAAATCGTTCCGGAAGTAATTTGCAGACGGATGATTACGGAGATCTTTAACCAATCCTAACACCTGAACAATAATAAAATTTCCAATAATCAAATATCATCTAACTTGCAATACTGAATTTGCAAATTTAAATTACTGTTAACTTTTGATAATGGCAACATGGCGAGTATAATTCTAGTTACAGTATGTGAAAGTATTTCCGATATGCCTGTCTGTACCTGATTTGATATTGGACAAATTTCTGTAGCAATTCCATTACTTTTTGCAATTTCATAGACGACAGGATGACTGAAGAGAGCATATCCATGACCAAATCGCGTGGTGTTTAATAGCACAGCGTCAATTAAATTTTCATCGACCTTTGTTCCATGCCAATCTAATTCAATCCATTTTGAATCAAGGTGAGAATTCTTCAACAAAATGGGACTGATTTTCAATTATGCGTTCGCTTAGTCATTTGGAGTTCTTGTTGATTCCAAAATGTTACCTGTTTCGCCGGAATGGAAAAAGAATTTAACTCCCTTGCCAGCCGCATCCAAAAGTTGAGGTAGGAATCCCAATAACGGGGTACCTTTGTCTTCTTGGCCGACCAGATCGAACCCAGCAAAGAAATCTGGGAATGTGCGTTTCATTATGGCGGCTTCATTTATCCTGTAATCAAGGTTTGTAAGCATGTTTGGTTCCACCCATATATTCAATCTGAATTTAAAGCAAGCGTTTTACATTTCCTGGATTTCATCTGCTGTATGGAAGCGATGAGGGGCGTAAATGTATTTAGCTCCCCAGAAAGTGGGATGATCCTTCATGAACTCATCAGTCGTTTCTTTATACAGCCTCAAAGTATCCAATGCACTAAGCACAGTCTGATTCAAGTTGTATACCTAAAAGTTATCGAAAACATGTTTACAACTTTGTCAGTAATTCCGAACAAACGTAATTCATAAACCGAGTGGAAAGAACGTACGTTAGTTTAGTCAATTAGCATTCTGTTTAGTCGACAATAATAATAATTTATAATCTCAGGTATTACATTGGATAAATTGGATACACTGTTTATAAATAGGTTTTGTCCAACTTACGTCAGATAGAAGCCCTCTCATTTCGACATACATGACATTATCATCATAGTGTTGCTGAAGTACTTGATAGTAATTATCTTTCAGAGCTTGCTCGAAGTTGATGATGCCACTTATTGTGGTTATTTTCTTTTCAAAAAAGTCCCACGCCACGTTTGTATCAGTATATGTGGCTAGAGACAAAAAAGTCATAAATACAAAAATGTTTAAAGAAAATATAATGCTTTTACATATGCAATCTAAGTGACTGCAATTAAAGGTTTGAAATCCGAACTTTGGATGTTTAAAACAATTAATCATGAAGTTATACTTTGCACATATTTAGCTAACCATCAGGAGTAGGCGTATACATTGACATGCTAGAAAGAAACCAATTGTCGACCCAAGCTTCACTGGATGCTTCCTTTCTCAAGGTAAGGACCGAATTCCATTTCGTCGTTGACGAACATCCTTCCTTAGGCTGGGTGTCAAAGAATCGAAACAAGAGATGGTCCCAGCCTTGGACACAATAGTATAAATTCTGGTGTCCTCTCGTCATGTTAAAAGCGATGTACCTCACATCTCCAACTGTCGCGTCATGCATGTGTAAACCAGCACCTGCGGGAATACTCAGATATCTGTGAGTCCTAATATGCTTATGACGCGGGTGTGCAAATCATTAAAAAGTAAAACAAACCTACGCTTTTGTACCTTTTGGAATCAATTGTATTATTTTGAAGACATCCGATTTGTCAATCATGTCTTTGGAATGGAAGAAATGCTGGCTAGCTGCAAAGTATTTTCCATTCGAGTCGAGTCCTTCTTGAAACTCTTTTTCTTTCAATGTCATCAGCACTCGATTGACTAAAATTTCTCGGGCGTCTGTAAACGTCATCGACCCACCAAGAGATCGCGCTTCTTCTTCCTGTGTAGCATGCAAATGAAACGTGAACATAAGATAATTTTCATGACACAGACACTTCTGCGAAACAAGGAAGTGCTGCCAGTTTCACAATCAGAAACTTTCATATGAGAATACGGAAGACCCGCATGTACAACGGTCACTTCACTGAGAAATTCTACTGAATTTTGATCATACCATTTGCGTCGCAGCACGGAGTTTCATGTACTCATCTACGTTGGGAACCCCATGCGACTTGGATACAAATGTCAGCAGCAATGCCCAGAGAATCATGATCCATGTCGTCAACTTCATGATCGATCCTCCAAAATGATCAAGCGAGACTAAATCTTAGAGACGCTCACAGCTCACAGCAACCCTCTTCTGAAAAGAAGATCCAGGTAGCTAGAATGTCTGCAAAAATGTTGCACTTAATTGCAGATCTGCTTAAACCAACTTGAGAGTATCGCTTCCTTTGTATATCTGTCGCGTATTTGCGTAGTCGCTTTTTCTAGCGAGAAACTGGTAGATGATAAACCCTTTTCTGTCTGATTGCTTTCTAAGATTTGTGTGGAAAGTAATAAAACAGATCTAATAAGAGCAACGTGACACGAAGCTGTGCAATAGAAGATCGTTTATTGTGTCTGGTTACCTCGCATCCGGTTGATCTTTGATCTAATGAAGAAGTCGAGCGGAATATCACTATTTTTTTCCGTAATGTAAAGCGCAGTTAGTGGAATGGCTATGACTATATAACATTGCAATTACGACTCTTTTGTAGATCCTCTTTCGCAGCATGCGTTTGGTTCGACAGAAGTTCTTCAGCTCGCTTATAAATGCTTGAACTTGGCAAGTTCATTGCTCAAGCCGTTTGATTGATGGTGCTGATAATGAGATAAAAATGTCTGTCTGAGTAGCAGAAAAATGAGGAGAAAAAACAGAAAATGGTAATGTGCCCGTGTCAGTCATAAATTCGATGCAGAGTAAACAAGAAGCGCGTTCATGTGTACTGTTTTGAGAAAGAAACTGTTATTTTCAAGATGCCAAAGCGCAAGAAAAACATTGTGGCGTATGTTTCATGGTATATGTAACAGTAAAGTTCCAGTTTTGAAATAAAAATAAAAGAGGCGGCTTGAAATCGTCAGATAATAATGATAAAATACGAACAATTTTATTTTGGAGGATATGTGACTGTAAAAACACTGACAAGAATACTTATGAACATCTCGAACAAGAATCTCTTTTGCAGTATAACAGAGTGGAGTAATAGTATAGTACCTTTATACTTACTTAATATTACCCACAAAAATAGTTAAGAATTAACTAGATTTTATTTCCATAAGTTGATGAATGTTACACTTCTAGTACACTCTAAAACATAATCATCGGTATACAGTAAACGTTACCCCTTGTAGCTCTCACATTTTCTATGTTATGTAATATAGTTTTATATATATTAATGCATGGAATGATTTCCCTCACAGCAAGGGATTAGATATTTAATTAATTCTGATTTGCTATTCTAATGTAACTTACATAAAGATAAAGCACCAGTGTATCTGATAATTTGCTACAGTTTCATTTGCTTGTTCATATTTAGTGACTTATATAAAAGTTACTGTAAATATACGTAATCTGATAATGCTTCCAGTTACATATAAACGTAAGTAATCAGAGGTTATCTTTACACACAATGCAATCCACTTGATTGTGTATCGCGAGTAAATCTTGATAATTAATTAAGTACTACTAACTTTTAATTAAACGATGAGCAGGGGTGGGGGCGTGACTCTACTACAATTGACAATATTTTGCTGAAAACGATGGAACAAGCGGCTACTGTGGAATTTTGTTTTTGTAATAATAATTAAATATTATGTATTGTTATGGATTGTTTTTATACGACACATTTATAGTAAAAACACAGTCGTTTATCTCTTTAAACTATAAGCAATACACACCTCCCCGCTTCAGCACATTTTACCAATAAGCATCCAATTTCTGAACAAGGATTTGGATTATTGACTTATGACTAGCATACAGTTTCACGTTCTGATCAATGTCAATCCATAAGGCACCTTTAGCATCGCTTCCAGCCTTGAATTTGAGATTTCCAAAAACATCATCACCCTCACTAAGAGAAAAATTAATGGCTTCAGTTTCGATCCATGCATTATCTGTGTTTCGTCTGTCGTCAACATAGCCCTTGTACACAGTTTCGCCGGAGGAGAACAAACTTTTCAGTGACTCTTCATAATGAGCAACCTCCTCTTCACTTGCTTCCTCGCTGCTGAGCACCTCCTCCAAAAACTCTCTCTTAGCGGCTGTCAATCCATCCTCTCCAGCATCAACCATACCTTATTTAAAAATGCATCACCCACACAAGCTTAAATAAATACGCACATAACTCGATTTTCTCAGCAATCTAAATTGAAAAATGGAAATGACTTACCTCCAGGAAACGCAGCATCTCCAGTATCCTTCCTAATGATACCAATGAACTGAAGTACAGCCCTTCCCTCCTTCTTCACCACCTCCCCATTCTCCGTCTTCCACCTTGAATAATATTCAACATTTTAAGGAATCATACAAATGTAAAACCTGTGGCAAAGCTGTTATAGTCATACTGCATCATAGTTAGCCAGTTTTTTTTACCTTGTAACAAGACAGTCTGCAGCATGGTTAGTAGCCCAACGGCCTAAGCTCCCACGACCCTTGATTCCGGTCCGACCCGCTGGATTTAAAGGATAGCCATCTGCATCAGTACGGTAGTGACCATGATGACTTTTGCGATTAATGCCTCCATCCTGTTGGTTCCACTTGGGCCACAATCCAACATCTGTCAATCGAAGCTCTTTGTCTGCCCACTCCTTGTCTCCTTGTAAAATCGAAGGAGTGGTAAACTCAGGAGGGTTGTACTCGGCCCAATTTGTACTCCATTCAATCTTATCGTCCGGAACGACAACTCGAACCGGCCCTCCGAACGGATACTCGGCAGTGAGATTCTTCCGTAGATCACGAAGTTCCATGACTTTCAATACTGAACTGTCACTACTCAAGAACCGATAGAAACAACAAAATGAAACTATTAAAATAAAACTCAATGATTGTTTACTCAGCTGCACGGCCCAAATTCTCAAATCCAACTTTAAGCGATTGAAGCAAAATATCTTTTTTTGGTTTGGCTGATGCTGATGCGAGCGAGACAGAGAAGATACTCTTACCTGTAGCACGGGAAACCGTCGTGCATCACAATCTTCGTTTTCGTAACTTTGACATTCATGCCGGCGCTGCTGTCTGTGTGACAGGATTTATAAATACAGTTTCTTGATAAAGGAATCGACCTGCGACTAGTTTCAGGTTTAAAATGGCTACTAATTAAAATCACGTTTCCAGGCAAAATGCACACATTCAGAGGGTACAAAATCGGAGAAAAGTTTGCGCAAGTCGTAGAGGTCGTCCTGGTTGAGACAGCTCGTTGATCACAACTGGCGGCAGCTAAGCACAATAACAATAACCCAGGACGAGATCTATTATTTTTATTACTGATTAATATTTCGTCTACAAATCTGACAATTCTAGCTCGTATTGTGGAAAGGAAAAAGCGCATTATCTTCCCTCGACTAGCTACTCCCTAGAAAAAGAAATGAGATGTGATCTGATGGCCGCACTTGGACAACTGCTGCTTACTAAATATTACGCTCTTTAAATTAAATTCCCCTTCTACTACGCACCAGCAGCAGCCGAGCCAAACACAGAATTGTTAGAATCCTTCACCCATATTTTACAACTACTCACGACAAATACTTCAAATATTATTACTCCTGCTTTAACAATTATTTCACATCTCCATGCCTCACTCACTCACAATTTAAATTTGAAAAACAGTTGCGTTGGATGTCGATGGGAACAGAACAGAGCTTTTTTTATTGTTTTTACCAGATAATAATAAAAAATTAAGTGTTCTTTCAAAACTCTGCTCCTGTCTCTCCCTTTTTCTCCATCTCTTATCTCTTTCGCAGCTACAGATCAACTACTCGAGCACAACATGTTTATTTATTACTCAGACTCTATAGTAAATGTAAGTGACTCTTCAGAAAAGTGAATAGAAGTTGAAGTTGTAAGTAGAGTGCTATATCTATTTAAGTACCATAATGTTGATTATAACTAACTAAATTCTAAAAGCAAGTAAAGAAATTGTTGTTTTTTGTAGTACGCGATTTAAAAGTCAACAAGTTTCAATCAATTCCAGCAGCAGCAGCCAGCATCAGCAAACTCAGCGGCAGCAACACGACGACGACGACATCAGCAGCGAAAACAGCTCTCCTCGAGATTAGCGGTAGCAGGGAAGTTTTGTAGCGAAAATTAAAGTGAAGTGACACAACAAAACTTACAACAGAACACAACAACGAAAGAGCCGCACCGACGACGAAACGAATGAACGACTACTCCATCCACACTCGCTCGACAGCTTCACTCGATTCCTCCCTTCTCGTTTCGCAAATAAGAAAAGTCTGTCAGTGTGCCACTTTAATAAACTACTACAACTACAAAGTTAGTTCTTCGACAGGAGCAGACCTCGTAGTAATTTTTACAATTTAAGTAGTAAAAGTAGTATGAGGTGGAGATATGAGGGTGATAGTAAAGTTGTAAAACGCTTCAGCTTCTCTCACCATCGCATTTTCGCATCATCCCATCTTTTACCATTCCACTCATTTACAAGTCATTGTCGTCGTTCGTCATAGTAATATTAGTAATCATCAACTCATCATCATCACATCGTTCCTTCTTCCATTCAAAATCCAAATATCCGTATTAACCTGAGAGATATTTTATGTAGAGGTAATAATATTCGACCAGGCAAACCAACTTTTTGCAATGAATGTGTAAAAGTAGGGAAAAGAGTAAAAAGACCAAATTCATATGGCACTTTCAGAGTTTTCATGAAAGATGAGATGAGAGTTGTCCTTGCTACCTAGCCGCATCTATTTAGTAGCAATTTTCAGATCGACCTCTTATTATTATAGCACTAACTACTAGTGTAATAATACTATGATCATCATATCATCATGATTATTATAGTCTCGCTTTGCATTTTGCGTTACGTAGTATATTTAAATAGCCGGGGAGAGACGATGAACACGTCTCACCAACAGCATCAACTCAAACTCAGCCTCCGATATTTTTCTATTTTGCTCGCCTTTCTTTCATGTTTCATAATGAAACTTTCATTGAACAAAGCACAAAGCAAAGTTACGTTTACGTCTGACTTGAAGATGTGCTGAGTTTGGCTCAGCTTGAGATTATTAGACGGTATTCACCGTGTTTAAAAATGCATACTAAATACTCAAAAAACTCTCCTCGTCTCCTCACCTCCTTTTCATTCTTGAATGGCGTAGTAAAAATGAATCAGGAACGGCCATAAAGAAGCAGCGCAGTAAGCGCCTTGTGTGAGCAGTAAATTATAGTGAGGCACCGAGATTTCGGCGTTTCAAATGGCTTTCTATGACTATTAACTATGACTAACAACTGAAAAGAATAAAAATAGTGGACGCGATCCTCTTTCATATCACATCACATCCAACACCATTTTACTTTTTTACTCCCCGCATCATTCCTTATGCATTTCTTCGCCCTGCTCATAAAAATTTATGTTTTAGGGAGAGAAAGGCTGTTCCCAAGAGCGCATAGCGCATTAAATAAAGAAGGTATTAAAACACTCATCGATAAAAAAACTTTATGTGTGCGACTTGTGAGCAAAATTTGGGTGCTGATGAGTGATGAAGCGAGCAATATGGGATCATTCAGAGAGTCAGAGAATCGCAGGCAGAAAAGAGTCTGCTTCTATATCCAACGTCGGCATCCCAGTCACTGTAATTTTTCTTTCTCTCTTTTATTGTAATTCTGGCCAGTTTTTAGTTAATATCATAGAGAAGAATGAGCGATACTGATGCTGATGACACGACATGAACGTGCGAACAACATCGCCATCATCACATAATCATCATCATTAATTTATTAGCTTTACACATGAGCCAAGGTATGAAAAGAAAAGATTTGCAAGGAGCTTTTGGTTAGTCAGGCAAACCGTAACTTGATATAATGAAAATCCTAATAAAAATGGTTGCATCTCCTGCAAACTGTGAGTATGAAAGTAATGTAAGTAGTAATATGAATGACGAGGAAAAGTTTACGAATGAAGGACCGAGAGTAACAGTTTTGGGATACAAACGGACAGAGATGCTTTTATGACTCACTCGAGTAGTTGGATTGGATGGGGCTTTGGGGAAAATAGGAGGAGACCTGATGAAAGCCTTCTGCCTACACACACGTTGACTCTACCTTTCTCAAACGTGCTTCCATCATTCCATCTTTCACTTTTTCTAATTTAATAATCTTTTTAAAACACAACCGCTATGCACATGACGCGACATTATTCTGAAAATGTTCGAACACACTTATTGATTTGGCCATGTTTTTTTCATACTTTGAGGATATTCATGTATGCGAGAAAATTAAGAGTTGATCACGTTCCGACCAGTACTACTAGAACGAATTTCGATATTTTTCTGTGTGTCTACTGAAGAAAAAAGGAAATGAAAATTAATATGTGCGCAAGTTTATATGACAATTCCGAACAAGGAGAAGTGCTTTTTGTTTTGTAGTAGTTGAAGCACGAAGAAATGCTCTCATGTTTGTTCGCGACAAGTACAAGAGATAAAAGGGAAGTGGAGAAAAGTACATAAGAAGGAAATTGAACAGGGAATGGTAAAAAGTATAAAAATGTCGTGACAAGACGACGACAATTTCGTATTTTTTTACTAATGAAAACATTTTGGGGGTTTTCGAGAGTGGAGAAAGGAGGCTGCTGAGGAGTTGCGTTTCCGTTCTTGTAGTGGCTTATGACTTTCTTGGGCAACCAACCAAACCAAACGTGTCTTGTCTTGTGAAAAGAGGCTTTCTTTCCCTTTTGATTTCATTCCCATTCTTCTTACTAGGGAGCCTTTTCGAGTAACCAAAATCTCCTCGACTCAACCAACTCTCAACTTGTCAAGTTTGACTAAATCCCAGGAAAACCATATATGTCAATATCATATCTGAGGTTACCTAGTTTGTTTGCCTAGATTCCAAAAATGGAAGAATTGGTCTGTTGGACGAAGAGCCCTAGCCGCTACAGCACTTTTTATTACTTCAACATGCCCTTTAATAATCAATATATAAAACCAATTTTTTACCATTTAATTTTATCTAGCTTTGGAGGGATTCATTGAATCAGCACACTTTAATTGACCAATTCATGTGTTTTTCCTATGTTCATTGCATAGAGTATGCATGTTGCTGAATTCAAATCTTATAACCATTCTCCTCCAAAATTGAGATTGAAGGATGAAAAGTTTGATTTGTTTTTCATTAAAATGTATTTTTGAGGAATAAATAGTGCTGTAGCGGCTAGGGAGTTTCTTTCAACAATTCTTCCATTTTTAGAATCTATACAAAACAACTGATATGTGATACATGATTATCCTGGGCTTTAATCACAGTTGTGAAGGTTTCCTTGTCAGCTCAATTCCCTTTCTGCTCTCCGGTGCATGAATGACGGATAATATTACATTTTACCTTCAATCTGTGTGCTCTTTTTTATCTAATGCGGATGAAGCAGGTCTCGATGTCTGCCTCGGCTGCTTTCTTCATGCTCCTTTATTTCTTTTTCCAGCTCTATTCAAGGAAAGAAGACGATCAATAAGACTCATTTACAAAGACGACGGTACATGTGAATTATGATGGGGAGAGAGAGCATCCTCCAATCATGTTCTGCGGTGAAATTCACGATTTTATTATGCTCAACCGAAGCTTTCCTATCAACCTTTCTCTTCCTCCCTTTCCCGTGCCTGTCTCTGCTTCTTACATGATCCCGGCTTTCAACTTCGTTTTTGAAGGAGAAAGCTTGAAATTGCATAGCATTAGCATAGTACCGTGCCTGGCGACGATGACATTTTTTTATAATATGTAATAAGTTGTGTTGCAACGGATAAACTTTCTATTTGTGTACTGAATCCCAATGTGAATTGATTCATCAGGTTGAGCGAATGGGATTCCAATGACAAACTTAGCGTTTAAGGTTAAATACAAATTCAATTTTTACTTGGAACTCCCTGAGTGGGATGGAAGGTGGGAAGAATGTGAAAACTTCTTTGTAAATGAGAAAAAAGGGTTTGTAGTTTAAACGTGGATGGTAGACACACAAAAGCAAGTCTTGAGTAATAACTGATAAAATACAATTAATAATGAGATCAGAGATCGGGGGAAAAGGCGAAATTCCTACTCCTGTTTCACAATACAAAAGACTGCAATTATCCGCAGTCACCTTCATTTCACGTGCACTAGCATGTGTCTCTGAATAAACAGAAATAGTCCAAAATTTTGCCTACCGAAGAGCGCAGGCAAACATTATCCTAATTTGATTAATGGCAAGTTGTTTCTAGCAAACAAATTTTGTTTTGTTAAAAGCCCATTAAAAATGTATGTTTACAGATTGAAATTGAAGCTAGAAATCAAATCCGTTCATGCGACAATGGAGAACGGAAATCTGCGTGACTAAGTGTATTTCCCAACTTTTGTTGCGACCCACATCATAGCAGAAAGAAACCTCTTCATTAAAATTATTTCTCGGAAAGTAAAATGGAATACGAATATGTCGTTTGTTTGTCAGTGAAGAGGACTTTGGCTGTGTTAACAGTTTTTGCGTCTCTTTGAAAGGACACTCGCGAGACTCGACTGGGTGAAATGTAATGTGACAGAGACAATGAGAATGATAGAAATAAAATCGATAACTTGCCCGAAACTGGCATGCGAAAAGAAATGGACAAAACAAGTGGCGTGGTACTGAAATGATGATTACCTTTATTGAAATAAGCTTATACAGAAATGTTAACATACATAAAGTATTATCTCTTCATCATCGATAATAATAATAATGATAATAATAATATTTAGAATAATTATACAAATTGAAAATTCATTACATTGTTGTTATTAAATTAAATGAATCATTACGCCGATCCGCTCAGTACAAATTTACATCCGTTAACCACGGTGATTTTTACGTTTAAATTGAAATTAAAGTCTCCTGTAGAGTGGGATAAAAACTTTACTTCGTTTACTTAAATTCACTGCTATTATTACATAATTACAGCTATTCGTCGCATCGTAGAATTAGCTTTATTGTTCCACCAAATTAAGTTGAATAAAATGATGTTTGTAGGTACTTCTTTGAAATAAAAGTTATTTATCACTCAAATTTTGAGAGAAGCGCAATTTCTCAAATTCAATTATGCAAACCCAAAGCCCTCGGAGCACTCATGAATTGCTTTCCGTAAGTAAGTGCACAGCTTATCATACGTTTCGTACGCTGGTAGGTCCAATTGGTTGAAACTGAGAAACAAAAGATAGAGAAAATAACGTTAGAGAAAAACATGTCCAATCTCGACAAACTTTAGTCTATAAATTGACACTTTTCACAGGAACTTACCAGGTATGGGCACTTGGAAGCCGATCTGTGGAACGGTCATCGCGATGTATCTGAAACTTTTGTACACCGTTCATTCCCTCTAGAGCTCCAAATCCTTGAAGAGGCACTTTCGATGTCCCAGTAACAAACTGGAGAAATTTGGCCCTCTCAGCCTGATCAAAGGACCGAAGAGCCCTCCAAAACCATTGAATCTAATTGCAAGAGTGTAAAAATTATTAAAATTTTAAAATACTCCACTTTAAGTTTTAATTAGTATAAATGATTAGCAAATACTGATGGATACGAACCTGCAGAGAGTTCGGCTGATATTTGTGATATTCTGTGTTGGCCTTCAAATCTTCTATATCAATATTGGGAAGTCCTGAAATAAGTAACTCCAACTCCTGCTCGTTGAAAATAGAAATCAGTCTTTTGGGGATTATGTCATAAAATCCTTCCAAAAAGGCATTGAGTCTGTAAAAATTAAAAACACCATTAGCGTGCTTATATATTAAGAACAATCTTTTGCTATAATTGAACAAAAGAGCACGTACTGTTTTCTAATGGCACCCGTCATTTTCATTTGACACACCAAACGAATGTACTCCATTTTATTTTCCTCCGTCACTGCTATATTTCTTCCATTGGGAATCAAATCTCTAACTTCGGTAACACCGAATTCTTGAACCTCCGTGCTGAATGTCAGGTCATAGCCCAGCTCGGATATGTGGTGATCCATTAGAAACACTAAGCCTTGATAAAAGCTGTAGTCTTCACTCTCCATGTCGGTGTATTTGACGTACTTCCCAAGTATGTGCTTATAGAATGAACGAGTAAAGTAGCATTCCAAAAGCTTGTTGTCGTAGATAGCTTTGGCTGTAATTAATTAACACCTTAAATAAGTATTCACCCCATACATTTCAACTTGTAAAACAGTGGCAAGAAAACGTACCAATGACTCGTCCGACGAATTTGAAGTACAGTAAATGAGAGGAATTGTAGTGGGAGGAAGGATTAATCATGTAGGTAACGCGATCCCCTGGCGATGTCGTAAAGAGTGCATACATGGGATTGAAAATCTCTCTAGAAATGATGACGTACCACTCTCGCAGCAACCCACCGGCATCTTGTCCTTCCTCACCTAAAAAGTTAAGGACAGTGACAAACATGTACATGTCACTTTCGAAACGGATTTTTAATAAGCATAATGAATCATTTGATGGCCTTCGAACAAACCTTCAAAAACAATGTAAAATCTATTTTTCCATTCCTCAGCGCGTCTTCGTTGAAGCTCTCTGAAGGAGTCCTCGAAGACATGTGATCTACGGACGTGTACTGCAAGATCTTCTCGTCTAACTCCTTCGTCCAGTCTTTCTAATTCAGTTCTGAAGTATCGACGCTTCACATCAAAATCGAGGACCCGAGTGTGGTCAACCAACACGGAAAAGGGTCCGTCCGCAAGGTGTTGTGTTGACTGACGAAGAATTTGATTTAAAACAGTACGATGTGTTTCTGTTGAAAATTAATATTTAATGACACAAATTAATAAAACAATACTTTGAAAACAAAAACAATGCCATGATTCGAAAAAAAATTACCCGCAAAAGTAAGGAATTTTTGTGTATCGGGAGACAATGACACAGTAGGTGCACCGGTAGTGTCTAGCATTGTAGAGTTGTGGGGGTCCAGCATTTCAGTATCACGGATTGCTTGTGCAGTCACACGACTCGGTTCGATTGGTGACACTGGAGGCAACTCCTGTTGAAGATGAGCCAACTGGGCTTCTCTAGATTCTCTAACGTTCAGTTTCTTCTCTTCTCTCTCGCTGGAAGAAGCATGGACTAAAAAGAAAGCTTCGACAGCAGGCTGAAATATTCCCAAATAATCCGTATTACATTAACAATTTCCTCTTATTGTTCACCTGCGATGTTTTTACGGCCATTTCCTTTACCTGCAAAACCAGTACAGCATGATGGTCCGGGGTATGTCCCAACTCCAATAAACATTGGCTCAGAGTTTCCCAAAGTGACTCTAGTTCTAACAGAGAACTGAGCCTGGGTAGAAGCTTCGCTTCGTCGACACTATCTGTTAAGATATCCTTCACTTCTGGTCCTACGATGTTCTTCATCGAGTCTCTCCTCTCAGATGTTCCTTGATTTGCTCCATCCTCTTCCGCAGTTTCATCCACATCAACAAGGGGTGGCAGTGATGACCCAGCTGCATTTTCCCCACCTTCGCCTGTTCCACTGCGTCGACCTCGTGGGAGTCTGGAAGTAGAAGAGCTCCTGCTAAATTAATAAACAAATCACCAAACATCAATTTCACTTTGCTCCTAGAAAGGCGATACCAATAATATTTTGATTAATAATTACGTCGTGTCCCTCGGCTCTGACGTGTCCATCGAATCGTACATGAATGGGTCCATGTCAACATCCATTGGCCATCCATCAATCGATGGATCATCTACTGGCATTCTAGGCCTGTCTCTTTGCCGATTCGGTGTACCTGCAGTGTTGCTGGGACCAGCGTCACCGGATCCGACTCCAGGTCCCACAATTGTACTCGACATAAGTGGACCGCCAATATTGCCTTTCTGCTTGTGCTTTTTGATAGCCGCGCGGATGGCATCGCGAAGGCTAATGATTACTTTCAAAAGTCGCAGGAAGAAGGCTTGACTGGATGATTTGGACGTTAGAGTAGCCATAGAAGGAAGCTGCAGCTCTGTAGGTGCCTTCCCTTTGCTGGTTGATTGAATTATGACCTTTTCTTTGGTGAACCTGTAGATATTATTAAAACCCGATGGTGATGTCAATCTCACAGAGGATAGCAGAAGTAAATAAATGCACCAAAGAACAAAAAAGCATACCTATCTACAATTATTCCCGAGTCACTTTTGTATCCCTTTTCTGCTTCATGATCCTGACCGGAAGAGGCATCATCTGAGGGACCACCGGTAGCTTCCTTTCTCAAAGCCTGTAACTCTTTTTGCAAGTCGGCGATGTGACTGCATACAGTGTTTCCAAGATCTCGCACACCATCCGTCAGTAGTTCAAGAATCTAAATAACGATTTTAATATTGCGTTGTGAAATCATTTTACATATTGGCAATTCCTAAACAGAGTGGCATCATTAAAATCCTTTTGGGAATTGTGACGGGGAAATACCTTATTTCTAGTAGACGGTGGTCCGTAAGATAAGTTCAGCAACAAAGAGGTGGCTTCTTCCAGTCCTTCTTCTGAACAGCTCTTGGTGGTGATAATGTCAATTATCAACTTTAGATGAGATTTCGAAATTGACAGGGACGCATCAACCGGTGTTTCTGGTTCCTCCAGAAGGACCTTTCTGCCAAACCCTGATGTATCCGGTATACCGAGAGAGATCAGAGAGAGCAATCGAAGTAATTTGTCCGTCAGAACTGAGCTTCGTCGAATGAAGGGATATGCAAACATAGATATGAGCTGTCCAAAAGGTGAAGCTTCAAATGGAACAGCAGGAATTCCTTGGTCAACGCCACCGCTCATTCCAGAGTGAGTTTTACCGAGTGCTTTACCCTAAAGGCAAAAACATTAAAATAGTATGAGATAATTGCTTGTCGACATCCGGACACCACCTTCTAAACAAATTTCTCTAGTGTCGATTAGCCTTACCTTTTTACTGCTGGAGGCTGAATCTAACTTCAACAAGTGATCCCAGAAATCGATCATACTTTCTATGCCTTTGGATTTACTTGAAGTACAACCTCGTCCCTTCGTTTCCGGTGGTGGTGTGGGCGGTTTCTTCTCGACAATAGATTTGTTGAGACTGGGTTCCAGACAAAGTAGTGAAGGTCTGCCTTTGGAGGGCAAAAACTGGGATGGAAAACTTTTTGCTAGATTACTAAGAACATCCAATGTATGACGGCAAATTGTTGGAACTGCCTGAGGATGAATGAAGATTTGCCGGTGTTCTATGGCATTTTTCTTTCCACCAGGGTTTGATGGACTCTTTTGTAACAAAAACACATTTGCTCTACATCCCAATGCCGCATCTAAGCTGATATTTAGCCAGGCAGGAGTGTGGCTATTGTGACGTCTGTCCACAGCGTTGGTAGTTTCAGCTCTAGCAGAATTACTTTTTGATGACGCTGGCAACTGATCCAATTTCTGCTTAGTTGTAATAACTCCTGGTGGAGTCTTGATTGTGCAATCATTTGCGCGTTCCATCACAGATAATAAAGATCTAATAACCCAATGACGGGTAGTTGAATGGTAGCAAAGGTTCCTTAAAACTCGGTGAAGTCTTCCAGTATTGAGTCGAGGCTCATCGACGAATAAAAGCACCAAGAGACAGGACAAAGTCTCGTTGTCCACCAACTGTTTGCCTTTAACTTTTCCGCCAAGCATTCCCGTATGAGTTGTCAGAGCCGTGGGGGCTCGTGGCCAGTGACTGGACCACTGTGCTCTTTGAGCAACGTTCGCTATGGAGTACCTAGAGCTCAGTCTCATTCCACTATTTCTAAGAATTGAAGAAAGTGTTGTGCTGGTATGGTGACCATGGGAAAACAACCGATCCTGCAGAAACTGCCGATTTCGACTTTCCCATTCCCGTCTGAGACTCTGTGCTTCAGTCGCCAAATCTGGAGGAAGAGCCGCAATCTGGGACTCTTCCATGTCAGCAAGAATAGCCTGCCTAAGGGAAGGTTGGAGATTTCTAAAGAACGCTTCAGTATCCATAGGATCATTCGGATTACTCACTGTCGCCATTCGTCTCTGTTGTTCGATTCTCTGTTGAGCCAACACTTCTTCTTGAATGTTGGGAGGCAAGGCAGCCAAAAACTCCGGACTGACATCGACCGTTGTGGTGGTGGTTGTGGTCGTTGTTGTGGTATCTGTCGTCTGACCAGGAACAGGTTGTGGTCTGGCTCGCAGTGTCTGGAGTCGTAAATGCTCCGCAATGACTTCCTGTCGCATGTCCTCTGGAAGTGCTGCCAGAAACGAAGGATCAACCCCTTCAGGGATGTCAATATCCCCTAAGATATTTCTGAAATCCTCGCTAAGATTTTGTGTGCCTGATGGTCCTGCAACCGGCTCGTCGTGTTGTGTAATTTCGGGGTTTGATTGACTCACTCTTAAGTTCAAATTGGATGCTCCTTCCTGTTGTTGCTGATTACTTGTTGCATCCTCTAACGGTGGGACGTCATCTTTACTTTCGTCACCGTTGGAATCACTCGGTGGGTCATCTTTAGAGTCTTTGCTGGTGTTAGACACTGAAGCAGCTTCAGACATTTCTTTACTAGCATCCTGAGGTGTTTCATTAGCCTGTCCTGGGGTCACTTGACCATCGCTAGTAGAGGACTGAAGAGGCTCCCTCGGGGCTGCCTCTTCAGTTATGTTATTTTCCATGATGCCGTTTGAAGCTGCTCCAGCTGCTTGGCCATCGGCCCGGGAATTTACAGATGCTGCAATTTGAAGTGCCCTTTCAACAAGGTCAGGTTCTTGACCCTCAGCACGTGCGTTGGTTGTTGCTGCAATCTGCATTGCTCTTTCAACAATATCGGGCTCTATGGTTGAAGTGTTTGGAGGAGGATCAGCAGATGAACGAATTCCAGCCATCCTTTCCAAAGTGCGCTCCAATTCTTGGTAGTCATCAACCGCTTCAGCGCTTGGCGCGGAAGGTGTTGTGCTCGCGTTTGAAGCACTCGTGTTCGGAACCAGACCAGGAACAGGACCAGGTTTGAAGGGCTCATTTGCTCTCTTCTGCTTTTCTTCGGCCTGCTTCTTTTTCATTTCCCGTCTCATTTCAAAAGCTTTGTCTCTGTAGTATTCAATACACTCCACGATCTTTCTCTTGCATGCTACCACAGAGTCGTGAAGAGATTCGCCATCCAGGGCCTTCGCTTCTTCACACCACCAATGTAAAGCCGTATAGTTTGAGACACAACCACTAGAGCCGGAGGCTCCGTTTCTACTGATTCCTTGATCTGTTGTGGCATCCATGACGAGAAATCTCGCATCTCTCATTCCCTGATTCAAGGCTTGTCCAGTTGTTAGTTGAATAACTTCTTGCGCTGTTGATGGACCAAGCAACCTTTGTAAAATCGCAGGGGGGTGTGGATGCCTAGGATTGAATTGAATATATTGATATCTTCTTTGTCGTCCACTTCTGTGGCCTCGTGTTGTGACTGTTCCAGTCACTGGTTGGTCCGTTGCTGGTGGTTGCAATAACGGATGGCTTACACGAAGTCCACTTGAATGGTCGCTTCCCATTGGATCATCAAAGAGTCCAACGTTCAAATTGTACGTCGCGTTGTTTGTGAAAAACACGGGCGTATTTTCAGGATCTTGCCCGTACTGAACCATTAGTAAATCTTCATCTCTATCCAACCCAGTGAATCTCATAAACCCATCGTCCCATTCTTCTTGTCCCCGTTCGTCGAAATTGGAGGCACCGTCCTCATCATCTTCATCATCTTCGTCTTCTTCCTCATCTTCATCCTCTTCCTCTTCCCCCTCTTCGTCTCCATCATCATCCCCGTTGGATGCCTCAGATTCGGATTCGCTGGTATCGTTATGGTCATGATCTTCTTCAAATTGGTTCGAGACAAAGTCCCTCGTATCACGCTGCGTGGACTCTTGTTCTGTGTCCATTCTGTTTGAGGAATTGTCCAGCATCGAATTCTCGGCTATAATTATATCCTCAGCAGGTCCAGTATCTCTATCAAGTAGTTGATCCATAATTTCATCTAGAACATCATCGTCTGGCGCCTCTGGTGCATCGTGCTCATGAGTGTGACTTTCTGAGGTGGCATCCAGTAAGCTTTCGGCAGCTGCAGAGATGTCGTGCTCAGTGTTGTCAGCATCTTCGACGGTTTCCTCGCCTTGAGCATGAGTCATTTCCGAATTACTCGTTCCACCGGTGTGTGTGTTGTTAACGGATTCCTGAACGGTTTGCTCTGGTTTTGTCTTTGGACGGCTTAAGTTAGTTGCAACTGGCTGATTTACAATCCTAGAGATCACTTCCAAGGGTTTTAAGGCCGCGTTTACTGTTGTTGCCATGTATGGACTGGATAAGTCTAAACTATGTGGAATTCTGGCCAAATCAATAGTCACGTTCTTCCTGATGAGAAGTCGGACCACTTGGTTCATGCAGAGAGTAGTGGGTTTCAATACCGGGACCATTTGCGTTGGAGGAGCAGACGGACAGGTTTCAATCATTGTGCAAATTAAGCCAGCAAGTCCTTGAATCCTTGAGTGCTTTTCTGGGGATTCACGCATTCCCAACGCTCGCTGTAAGGCAGCTTTCACCTCTGATATTACGATGGCTTGGGCCTCAGGTATATGATTACAGCCAGCCATTGCTGATATGAGATCCCGTACCGCTGATGAACAATCCTTTTCAGAAGAATTTTCTGCCGTGGGAAGCATTTTATCCAGCAGGAAAGCCAATGCAGAGCAGTCCTCTTGAAGCCAGGGACTGTAAGACTTGAAGAAAGTGTACTCTGCAATAATCTTGCACGGAAATGAATATGAATGCACTGACTCTGCCAGTAGTTGGCAAATTGCATATTTCGGAATAAGTTGTTTTTTCTTGGGCTCCTCAGATGTGACAGAGGGACTTTTATCTGTATTCAACGCCTTGCTAGAAACGGCATCTGTCTCCATGTTTTCATCATCTTTTTGGGTAGTTTCTGATTTTTGAGTGCTCGAGTCAGTGGTCGAAGACCCCGGTTGTCCACTTGCTGCTGCTGCTTCCTCTTTCTGGGCTTCATCACGAGCGTTTGGAACAGTAAGTGCATCCAGGAGTGTCTCAATTGCACTCCGCGCTTGATCACCAACGGCACCGTCAATATTCTCAAGCTTGCACGGAATAGGTTTGACTATTAAGCGATTATCTTCTTCGCCTCTTCGGGTAACAAAACTTATATCGACACGCAGGATTCTACCCGCAACTTCAACAAAATAGTCCTCGTGGCGGCAGGCGATGGGGGCGAGGACTCTCAACAAGTAGTGTAACTCCTTACAAGTTGAAGCTCCACTACTCAAGGCTTTAGCTCTAATCATTTTCTCAATAGCATATTTTAAGCTCTGGGCATCCTCCAAAACGTGGCGGATCAACAGATTGGCAAGTGGGAAAAACCCGGAGAAACCTGATTCTGAATTCAGCGTTGTGAGGTAGCGCACACCCCGATTCTGAGAAAAAACCTCTGCCACTTCGTACGTTCTTGTCAGCCGTAGGATCAGTCTCATGATTGCATGCAGGGTATCCGGATTTACTGGCCAGCCCATGAGGTGTGTTGCACTTTCCACAATCTTTTTCTGTTGCGTCGTGTCTAATCCTTTTAGTCGCGGAGTTTTGCAGGTTTCAGGCTGGGCCTCTGATTCTGTGGTAGCTGGTTCATCTCCTTTCGGAATAGTTTTAGTTGGCATTTCTTGAGCATCTTCTGGAGTGCCCCAAAGTAGGTCAAAATCCTCTCCCATCACAGAATTGAGGTGTTCAAAACTTTCATTGGTGATTGATAATGTTCTGGGGTCTGGCAGCGGCCACAGTAGGTCAGTTGATGCTCCCCCAGTTTCTCCAGGTTTCGCCTTCAGCCAAAGCGTAATTGGACGACGATTGCTCGTTTCTTCGTTCAATTGTATCATTGCAGTGAAATTAATCACATAGCGCCGTCGTCCGGCCGTGATTCGGACCATGCTTTCTCCATCCCAAAACGCTTTGTCAATAGTGAAATTATTTTGCGACGAATAAGAGCACCACTTGCCAGAATTAATGTCAAACCACTTCCAAAGATGATTTGTTTCCTGCAAGAAGATATAAAACAATACAATTGTTTCATTTGGTATCTCATCAAATTTGCTCTTCATTGAAATTTTGATACTTGTTTTTTGATAAACTAACCTCAGCCACTCGCAATCGACGCTTGGAAGCGATCGCTGCCTTTTCATACAGATCTATCATCAAAATCAGTGGAGCAAGCCAGATTGGAGTTTCTCGCTTAAGTTCCTCACATCGGCTACTCTTGGCGCAACGAACATGAAAAAGTCGTACAAGTTCAATGGCAGGATCTATTACGCGTTTCTTTTCCAAAGCCAGAGCACTCATTCCTTTCAATTCCTGCAAAAATATGGTCGCCACGTTATTTATTTAAAAGTCATTTTTAAGTTCCTGCATTACTTTCAATTGTAACATGTTGAATCATACCTCAAACATCAAGCTAAACAAGTGAATTCGGTGTGCAACTGGTGCTGATTCTTGCTTGAACTCCGGGGTTAAAAGAACACAGACATCTTCCTCGAGGGAATAGTACATGGTTTCAATGCCACTTTCAATCTGACAAAAAACAATTAAAGTTCAAGTTCAATGCACATTTTATAACAATGAATAGTGACAGCGCACGGCGAGAAATAAATTTCATAGAGTGATATCTGTGAATGATTAACCTGAGTCACAATTCCATTTAATGTTTCTTTCATCCATGCTGAACCGTTACGTTGTCCCACTGCAACAAGAAGTTCACAAACCCGATACACACTCTCTGGAACAGTATCTAGAATCTTGAGACACTGGTCCATAATTGTTTCGGTGAAAGAGTCCAAATCCTCTGCCTTCAAATGCTCGACAGTCTATGAGTATATTCCAATTGGAATTAAATTTTTTTATCATAATATATTTTTACCTGACAAATTACACCATTTAAAGAATGCATTTTACCTCTTCGCTTTTGAGATTATTAAACAGCCGCAGCATTTCCTGGTCGGGTGGATCGGCTGCAGCTGGTTGCTGTGTATTGGCATTCAACAGGTAATCTGTCGCTTGATGAAGACTGTTACTGGTAATAAGTGCTTCAATGCACATTTCCACTGAGAATCCCATATCCATCAGTTGCCGTAAATGTTCAACATTAATTCCGAGTTCGTAAGCAGCTGCCATGTGTCCGGTTAAAGGAGTGCCACTGGTGGAAGCAGTTGTGGCAGTGCCGGAACCAGTTGTAGGAACTCGGTTAGTGATAGCATCCACAGCAGCAGCCGCGGCAGATCTTAACGAGGGAGCACTTCCAGTGGAAGGTGTTTCAGAGGCTAACTGACTACCAGCCTCAGCAACAGTTGTAGTAGGTTGTGAGGTGCCCTGAGTGGTTGTGATGGGTTCGGAGGCAGTTGTTGGCGTTGGTGGTGTTGTTTGCGCAAGTGAAATAGCAGTGTCCATCATACGACTAGCCACTGTCGTCAATGGGACAATACTGGCAACTCCAGATCCTTCAAATTGGCTTGTTGAAGGGCCGGGTCGTGACACAGGCACGTTCGAACTTAATTCCGATCGAGATGATGCCAAGTCATTAGTGGACTGGCTTGTACCGGTTCCGCTTCGGGATGTTTGTGACTGTGACTGTGACGGCGTAGACGATTGATTATCTTTTCCTTTCCCTACCAGTTTCGACTGGTGAAAAAATACAGTTATTCAGTGAATATTGCAATGTTTTTATAAAAATGTGAATGCAAAGCACTGATTTTGTGTCAATCATACCTGCTCCCTGTATCGCAAAATGTGGCAGAGAATAGCAAGCATAGACTCCACCGCTCGAGTTCCATACAGCTTTAGATCATATCGGCGCCACAGAAACATCACAGCATCGAACGCTTTCTGTAATCACAAGCAACCCATATGTTAACTCACGGTACTAAGGGTAAGGGTACTTGGAATTTCCAAGATGGAAATAGACGTTACATACCTTGTGAACGTTGGCCAAGAATAAATTAGCATTGAAAGGATTCCGTAAAATTGGTGGCTTCAACGGTAAACTATGCGGTGATTCCAGAACAAGTTTCGGGTTAACGAACTTTTCCATCAACAAAAGCCAGGAGTCTAGAAATTCGACTTGGTGCTCGTTTGGATTCGAAGACGCAACAGGGCTTCCACATTCCGGGGAACTTTCCGATATGGCCCAATAAAACACTCTGTAATAAAAACACGCTTCGTTATGAAAAGAAAACCAAATAGTAAATAGCAAACTGAGCTGAAAACAAAATCTTACTCGAACAATGCTGAGAGTCCATCAGCATCCATGAATTGGCGCAGCATAAGATGATACGGATACTTCTTTTCGTCAAATAAGAGAGGGGCAGAAAACCCAACTGCACAAATGCTAAATGTTAATCTGGGAACGGGTGAGTTTGGTTTCGGCTGCCATTTCAAGCCATTATTGAGAAGCTGAGCGAGCACTTCTGCCACCTGAGTAGCTGTGGTTGTGACGTAGCCTTGCATTGCTGGCATGTGGTGACCTCTTCGTTGTCTCAGAGGGGAACCGACACATAACTATGAATACAACAAAAATAATTATTTAAGAAACAGAGTTTAGCCTTCGTCATATATGGTGATAAAAAGCACGCAGAAAAGTTACCCACCTTCACTAGTAGGCCGAAAAGTTCTGCTAAGGCTCGTCCCAATCTCGAAGAAGCGCTAAGAATAGGCTTCAGTAATTTGGCATAGTGTTGAAGCGTGTCGTTTGTACCGACTTTCTCCTTATCTTGTTTCGGAGTGGTTTGTGTAGACGAGTTCACGAGGCCTGAGTTAGCAGTCATGTTTGATTCAGAATCAACGTCCATCTGATCCCATGACTCTCCGTCACAAGACCGTGACAAGTCTTGCTGAGTCTCCATCGTGCAACTCGAGTCTTGGGAAGGCGACAAAACGACAGGCTAAAGACAAAGTAAAAGTTTGGTTAGAAAGTACATGTAAAAGTATTAATTATCCCAAGTATTCATTGCCTTTTACAATGTACCTTAGAATCAGTAGGAGGTATTAATTTGTCTAAATCTGAACGACCGAATCCATCAAGGTCAGGTTGATATTCTCCACTACATAGTGCAAGAAGAACAGTGCTCTCCCACACCAAATTCAGGTAAAGTTTAGAAAGCAGTCTTAGAACTTCGAGTCCAGTTTTTGAACCCCAGTGATTAATTGATAGCGTACGGATATCACTCTGAAATAGAATATTTTTCCATGAGGGGCAATTCCAAATTTATTCAAATACTTCAATTAAATTTAAAACACAAACCTGGCCAGTCCGGCAAACATGAATAAACATCATTATTAGGGAGTGAACGGCTGTCATGTCGTGTAAAATAGGAGTTTCCAAGCAATTTGAAACGGCTTCGACTGGATTCTTAGAACTTGCAAGTTCCCTAAGAAGCACACTACTGCCTGGGCTGTCAATATTTTTATCGAGAACATCCAGGCGAAGCAAAACAGAGTGAAGCTTTTCCAATCCCTTATCTAAAACCAAACCTTCGTGCGCTAGATTCTATAAGACACAGTATGATTCAAAATATACATTAATAATCACTTGCAACGCAATATACGAAATGCATGACGGAATTATAAATTTATTCACGTACCAATATCGATTTGCAGACTGACGACACAGCCTGACAAGCTGGTGAGTTTGGAAAATCAATAGGAAGAATTCTAAGACACAAAATGTTAAGTAATGGGTCTAATCCTTGTTGGTTGACAAATTCACGGCAATGGTCATCGGTTGAATTATTACTCAGAATCGCGTCAACACATTTCATCTAATTAAAAATACCACACAACATTAGAATAGATTATTTAGTTACTCTATCACCTCTCCCATCAATCATGACTTCATTTTCGCTTTTACTTACCACATTCAGAATGTAATCTACTAATGGCAGTGGCAATTTTTCTTCAGCTGCCTTAACGAAACTCAAAGCAACAGCTGGAGCCGCTGTGTCTCTACTGGTATTGGGTACAGCTGGTGCCGCTGTCGCTGGCTGTGAATGAGAAGCGGTGGAAGCTTCTTCGTCATCATCGTCTTCTTCGTCACTGCTTCCCCCTTCGGATGTTCCGGCTCGGGCGTTGCTACCGAGAGATGACACCATAGGTTTCACCTGTGACTTCAGACATGTGTTGGTTGTATCGCCCCCTAAACACCCAAGGTGTTTCAATAACTGTAAGAGAACAAAACAATTAGAAACAAAATGAAAATCACGGAGATATGATGTTTCCCATTTTCAATTCGCGTATAAAAGTACCTGAATAATTGCTGAGGTAGCTGCGACTTTCAGGCTCGGCTGATGACGCATGAGTTCATCCATTGCGTTTCCTAAATTTGATGCAGTGTCTCCCATAGGCTCAGCAGTTCGTCTCCTGCGCATTGCTGGTAAGTATTCGGGTGAAAGTAGAACTTTAAATAATGACTGGAATGGGTTGCATTTAATGAAAGCGTTTAATCCGCGACTGTTCAAACAAAGGGCAGAAAACACGTTCGGCATGGACGATATGACCTCTCTAGTTGGGGGTACCTGAAACACGCCGCAATAATGTCATTTTTTATTATAGTTGTATATTTTAATTAGATAGTGTAGTAGATCGTTCGAATTGAAAAATACGTACGTCTTTCATCAGCAGTGCTTCTGTGATGACGTCGGTCAAACCGTTGTCCTGTAATGAATGTAAAAGCGATGGTTCTTGGAAAACGTAGACAGTCACAACGTCAATGGCTAGCAAGAAGAGTGACGCTCCGTAATATTCTGCGTTGCTAATTATGTGTTTTAAAGAACTTGGAAGCGATCCTTCCATTATATGACGAATGCTATCACTAAAAGCCGGATCTTGAATAACTTTCTTTAAAAAGTTTAGCATGGACTTCAGTAAGGCAGCCCGTTGTGGCAGACAAGTTGTTCCATTATGAACGAAACTCGAAGCGCTCCCAAGGTTCACAGTGGAAGCAACGACGTCTTTTGACGGACCGGCACTAACATTGGGTTCCTGTAAATTTTTTAAAAAACAAAGAAGGAAATTATCACCGATTCCTACAAATTCCGTGCACTTCAGAATGATTACGTACTGTCACAACACTGGTACTGTTATCTGTATCCATTTGACTTTCTACGTTATCCTCTCTCGTGGTTTCATTTTCGGGATTGTTTGTAGTCTGGGATCTACTTGCAGATGACACTTCCGGAATTATCTCGAACGGCTGGTCAGCTCTACATGCTGCCACCTCGATCTGAAATTGATTACAAGACGAATATATTATCTTTACTCTGTGGAACCCAAACAAAACATCCAACTTTCCCATTTACATTTACAAACGACTCACCTCTAAGCGATTAATGAATGATGTTAACCCATTGTGAGCCTGGAATGCTTGCATATCCATATTTGTGATGAGATCAATAACCCGAACGGCACGAGTTACGAACTGTGAAAACGATAATTGGGATTTATTCAACCTGTCGTGCAAAGTTATGTTTTGAATACCATTTTATTTTATTTTTTTAAACTTACAGTGATGTATTCTACGTCGGAGGTCTCCCAATTCACAACCTTTAGCAGACTTTCCAGCATTCCACAGTTGACTAACGCTTCGCCACCTAGTTCATAACTAGCTAAATGGTACAAAAAGCTGAATAAAGCCGTTGCAAGAGGAAGTGGATACTGCTGTGCGGCATCTGGATTTGAGCTAGTCAGTGAGTTGATACAATTTCTGACCATCATCGGTAGAAAGCCGTGGTATGATCCAGCACCAGTTGCTTCTATTATACTGTAAAACGCAAACAAACAATATTAGTTTCGTATGAGTGATCATTCACTAATTACTAATTATTTTTTTTTTAGGTAAAACTCACTTTGGAAAATTATGTGCCCGATCCAAATGGATGATAGATGTCAAAGTCCTGAGGGCAGCAGCTTTGATGTCGGTTAAATAATCCTGACTCAATTCTAAGATGTCCACCAGTTCTTCCATCAATCCACTGTACAAAAGCTGTTGAATGTTCTCCTGGATTGCATTCGCGTAGACCAGAATTGACAACGCCTGAAGCCGAGCCTGCACCAACTTGACCCTCTCGGCCCATACCGGAAAGTAGTACGCCAATCGCAAGTGCGTGAGTAAGGACAGCTGAAAAAATATATATTGAATTGAAGTGTAAAAATTTGAATAATGTTGGCTGGGTCACACATAGTCAGGCAAAAAAAAACAATAAAACTTTACTTGTTTATCTTGTGGAACATCGTAGATGTCAATACATTCATCCAAAATCCTTGAGGGTGACTTGTTCATACGATGAACATCCTCTATATGCAGCACTGTCCAAGTTTCACGCCTTTCTCGGGCGCCGTCGCGGAAAAATTCCATGTGCACAGTGGTTGCCGTTGACGGATAATCCTGAAATATTTTTAAAATAAATAAATTAGCTTTCATTCAGTGAAGAAGGACTTTACCAAATTGTCAACCTGCATCTGCATGATAAACCTACATTGGTATATAGTTTAATATTGTTAACTTTACAATATCCTATTGATTGCACCAAATATTATATTACATTAGTTATAGTTATTAATTATCAACCGAAACATAAGAAAGGGAAAAAATCGCGTTTTACCTCAAGGGGTCTCTTCAGACAGCACGCAGCCAGACCAAATCCAGCTTCTTTCCCACCCCAAGTCTTAAATACATTAAGAAGAGTTCGTGAAATTTTTTAGATAAGCAAAACTTCATTTTACGCAACGTAATTAAGACCGAATTATGTGAAGAAAGCAAACGGTTATGTTCTGTGAAAACTTTAAAGTGGATTATTAAAAAATGGAAACAGTTCTGATTCTACCAAATGGACTGCAAATGCAATCACATTACCTAAGTAGGAACATTAAGTTAGGATGAATGGATGAATTTCATTATTACCATTGTCATTGTACATGACAATGCCTTAATGGAACCGAGAAACGGACAAAACAAAACGGAACATTATTTCATCACACACGGCATCAACTCACCTCCGCTAAGGCATACAAGCCCTCCAAAAGCAACCCTCGTTTATCATCGGGAAGACGAGTTAGTAAATTGCTGCGTTTACTAAACATAAAGAGGAGATGAAGATTCTCGAGTAGTAATGCTAGATCAGAAGAGTACAGTAGCTCCGTCAGATGATCCATTGAGTTGTAGACTGTGCGAGAAAACGAGTGTTCGATCAAGAGAGATGTGAAACGAAGAATCTGCAGGACACACAGCTTCAGCTACAAAAGACATTTGAGAAGAAACATAAACATTTACATTAGTTGATTGCATATTAGAATTTGACAATGACGTGGTCATTTCACTTTAGACGGACCGACAGGTGTAGCGTGTGAATTTCTTTCTCTTACCTCTTTCCCTTCATTGTCCGTCACGTCACATGCCATGGCCCATCGCCCGTCCGCCCGATGCGTGGCTTTCCCGAGCACTGCATCGAATCTGTCCAACGCGTCTATCCAGTGATAGAGTTCGCACTTGCCGTAAGTCCAGGTCTGTACGGCCTTTAACAATTCTGTGAGATCTTGCGTCTCTTTGCAATCCACTATTTTCAGTATTAACGTTTTACAGTCAGGAGGCTGAAAGAGGAAAGAAAATAGTTAAAATTGTTAATTATTTCTGCGAGTGCTTCTGTTTTCACGACGTGTGCTCCTCTCTACTGTAACTGTCAGCTGTTAATTGTGGTCATTGTGAAGAAGCAGGAAATAGTAAATTTAAACGTCAAAAATCGAGACTTTGTACTTACCACCTCGGTGGTGCTCCTTTTTATTTTGGAACGGTCAATCTTCATAATGATTGCATTTTTAACTCCTAACTCTACAGGTGATTGTAGTCATTGGTGAAATGACTGCCACGAGTGACAAATAATCCTGTTTTTAGTCCAGTTTTCGAGATTTGAAGTAAAAGAATAAAAAATATCTACAACTCCCACACAAGGCAACGCGGAAGTGCAACACCAACACCTCCTCTTTAACTCAGTTAGCGCACACACTTAACCTGTTCAGTAAAAGAAGGAAAACAATTGAAAAAAATTGAATTGTGCTGGAGTGATTTCCAGTGTTGGCTGGATTTATTTATAAAATGTTTTATGTGACAAAAAAGAAATTGAAGTAATTGAAGACAGTTTTTGTACCCTGTGAAAGGTTACGGTTCTCTGTTCGTTGTTGTAAGAATGATGAATAAACGAAAAACGACAAGCAGCGTTTGTATTAGCTCATCTCGTCTGAAACTCTCGCAAACATAACACCAACTCTGAACGGCAGTAGTGTTGCCTGCGTTACATTTCATTTTACTTAATACAAGTCACAACTCTGCACATCCCCTTCATTCTTATTGTAGTACGTTTTAATTTCGAGTTTCGACGATGTGGAATTACATTCCCATCCGTGCACTCTCAAGAGTCGTTTTCTCCTCAGTTCAGTAGAATATCGCCAAAATTGTAACTCTCTGTTGAACTCTGAGTTCAACAATACAATCTACTCTGCTCTGTACGTTTCATGTACTGTTCAGTGAGATTCGCCCTGCTCAACACGACTATGACCAGCATTTTGAAATTCATAGAAGCTCTATGAATGAATTACAATGTCTTGCACAATGCAATGTACCCTCCGCTCGTCTTCTTCTCCCGATTTTAGTAAAGTAAAGCACGTCTCAGGCTCAAGTTCTGAACTTCTCAGAGGCTGTAGTTAGTTAGTTACACAGAGAGAACAATGTTCTCAGAACATTGTAGGCAGTTCATAAAAATCAATGAGCAAAAAGATATGGGAATGGTGAGCAGAGTCAGCAGTAGCACCTCCGTCGTGTTTTCCAGTGCTCCTGCTTCTTCCTATCTTTCAACTTTGAACACCCAGAAAGAGGAGAAAAAGTATCTTGTCAGCGCCATAGTGCAATGAACGAACAATGTACTCGCATATAGAAAGGCAACTAGTTTAAAAAGTTCAAGTTAGCTAAAGCTAGCATTCGCAGACTCTCGCAGTATCCCAGCGTTGTTTACAGTTTTTACGTTTAAATACAAATCTATATAACATAAGACAACAACGCAACGTAGCGTAAGTCTCAGTCTCTGCCTTTTTACCATATTATAGAAAAACCTGCTGCGGACAAGGGCACGGCGCCTCCGCAGCGCATCTAGTTATTTTCGGCTGTGCTAACACCAACAAACGGAAAAGTCAGCAGGAAGATGACTAAGCAATTAAGCATTTAGATAGGTTTAATTAGGTTGTTAAAGAACAATCTAGAAAAATGTACCAGAATTTTGTAATTCGTTAGTTTCATGCTCGGAACGTTGCAGTGACGTTTTGATAAATCGTTTAAACTTTCAACCTCGTTATTATGCCAACCAATGCCTTTTTTAAATTTCGCGCTTTAGATATGATGACTTATGATTTACTATCAAACATGAAATAGAGATCATTTTACGAAGCCTTCATAGTAGCAGTAGTGAGTAGCGACTCTAGCGAGCGTGTGTTTATTGTTACATACATCCAGCTTTCGCAATTTTGAGCTAGCTGTGTCGCACAACACTTTTAATCCAGTGCATGATGCTAATATGATTATGCCTTTTTACGTCTCATTGTTTCTTTGAAACAGAGTTGTGATGTAATCCTAATACTTGTAATGCTCCATATGCGGATCAGAGCCACCCAGTGCCTTTGTTGAGAAACTGAGGAAAGAACTTGACCTCCGTTTCTGTAAAACTGTGCCCATACTCTGTGGGTTGAGGAGCAAACTGCGTCTTGTGTGCGCTTTTCTCCTGCCTTCCCGTTTGCCCTTGTATCGTTGTCGTTGTCGTTGATGCGAGAAAGAAAATGCTTCATCAGAAATAGAGGTGGAACACGGATAGCTTTGGATGATTGTGGATGGATAATAGCTGATAGCTTTTCTGGTGAGCTATGAAAATCGTGATCATCATGCTCTATATACCAATATCAATTTGCGTAGTAGGTTGAGAGTTGAGATTCAGAGTGCGGGGTCATTTGTATCGAAAAGGTAAATGCGGTGTCGCAATTTGTTTCGCACAGGAGAGAAACAAAGAAGAATTATCTTATTTCATTCGACAGGAGAACATAAAGCAAAAAGCGCAGTTTCGCACGAGACTCGGCTCGCTTATTGGCTTGAGTAGGGCTTGGGCTAACCTCGACTAACTCTCACTTCTAACATCTAATGACGCGACACGACGATATCCTAGCCCTAGCAGCTGCAGGAGCAGAATCAGTCAGACTCCTATTGATAGAGTGTTGTAATGGTGTTAAAGGGTTTCAAACTAGCCTTTATTAACTATTAACGTGCTTACAGATATTCAGAAGAATACTATTCTGGTATCCCCCTACTCCCTAAACCCTAAAACACCCATTGCCACATAACTGATTTCCACACCAATCATGTCACGACTCGTCAACTTCCGAAATCACCACAGCCAAAGACAAACTAGAAGAAATGTTCTGTTCCGCCAGTTCTGCGATTTGCAGTTCTTTTGCGAACGACACGTGCCAGCAAATCAGAAGCGTGCTCAAAGCCATTGTCCGCTTACGACTTACCAATGAATTACTTATGAAATTTTGACTTTATGCATTATGACTCTTTCTTTAAGAACATGCTGTAATAATAAAAGAATTAATTTGGCAATTCCTTTTCGTAACATTTATCATTAACATGAAAAATGTAGCTAACTAGAATGTTTGAACGCTTTATTTATCATTAATATTTCATTAAACCAGAGAAATAACAAAAAGATCTCCATACTTGGTAAAGACAAACGAAGAGCTACAAACTGCTTACTAAAACTTACAAATCATGCAATTCCAGAGGTCCAGACCTCAGGTTTTTAAAATAAATATATCGTTAATTGATTTTAATTTCTTATGTTAATTATTATGTTAATTATTTACACTGATTGATCCACTAACCCCATAGAAATTTTCAGAAATTCAATTTCTTATTCATACATTGATACAAATGGAATGCAGTCTGAGACCTATCAACAAGTCTTCACCAAATAAATCAAAATAAAATGGCAATTTCAGACTCACAGAAAAATGCTTCATTCAAGAAAAATACTTTAAAAGCAATTTTCATTTTCATTTCATTTGCACTGATTTAAAATTGTCTACGGTTGATGAGGTTGAGCGGATCAAACAGTACTACATGATGAGTTTTGCTTAAGATAAACAGTTTATAGGTATTATTCTCTTGTTTGTCTTCTTCTGGGGAAATTCAGTGCTTTTTTAAACATGTCATTCTTTCTTCGGTTTCCCGTCAGTAACCCTTTCTTCAACAATTTCTTCCTTTGCCAACATGTTTACAATATCTTCTAGTTGCTTCGAGCTTAGGTCAACATGCTCGCGGCCAACGATGTCGATTACCTATGGAAAATTACATTTTCATAATTTCAAAGGTGTCACATTTCTTAAAACCTTACATATTAGTAAAGCTTAATGCAATAGGGAAAATGTAACATTACTTTCACTAAATCGTCCACTTCGATTTTTCCATCACTGTCATCATCAAGCTTGGCCAATACAGCAGCAACTCGTTCCAGCTTCGCTGGATCTTTTACGTCTCCTAATCTTCTGACTGCACTAAACAGTTCTTCCGTAGCTACCAAACTGTTCCTGTAATTAAAAAAAATTGGTAGTAGCATCTAGTATATATGCAAGAAATCTACAATTGAAGCTTTACAAAATTTTACTTACTGAATACTAGCTTTTTTCTCCTCTGCCGGCACTGCAGACACAGACTTCTCTAATTTCGTTACCATGCTCGAAAGTTTGTTAAACAGTCGGCGAGCACCTTTTGATTCTTTTACCTAAAATGAAATCAATGTTATCTCTTTAATTGCGAAATTGTAAGATTAGACTGTCCAAATGCAACTGTACTTACCTTTAATTCCGTTGCGATGGCACGCTTAGTAACGGACTCTAAATTCGCAACATCATCTATATAATCTTTAATTTCTTCTTTCAAATCTTTAAGTTCCTCGCGTTCTATAGCCATCTTCGAATTTTCTCCGAGTCTAGCGATAACCCCTTCGATAGTATCAAAATCAGCAGATGTGATTTGGTCCTGCGGAATCAAATTCAAAAATGACGGTTCATTTCAATTTCTGACCATTTGGAATAATATTTCGTGTTATGAGTATAATTTGTATAATTATTTTTACGTCGTAAGCAGGAACGGGTGGCAGTTTTCGAAGCAATACTCTATTAACAACCCCTTGAACGGAATGATCATTGGAAAGTGGCACAATTGGCATGACGGAGGCCACAGTGTCAAACACCATTTGAGAAGCGGTATATTCACTTTGTACCGGTTTCTGGTCCTCTTCTATAAACATAACCATATCATAACACATTTACTCCTGATTTAAGTGTATGTGCATAAGTATGTATAGTAATATCTATAAACAATTGTGCTAAATGACGATGACAGTAGGGTAATTGAACCCACCAAGGAGTTCTCTCCTCGCAGCTTCCTGTTCCTGCTTGACTTCCTCTTCCTTCCTAGCCTCTTGGCGTTCCTCCTTAATCTTTCGCTCCTCTTCTTTAATCAGCTCAATTCGAGTCTTATTGTCAATTTTACCCTCTCTTTCACCAATTGCAGCTTTGGTTTGCAATGTCTATAAAAATATTTGTAACAATAATTATTTAATACCTTACTGATTTACTCAGTTTTAATTCTAATTTAAATTAAATTTTAAAAATATATTATAGTATTACAGCTGCATCGGGTAGAGCCTGGAGTGTCGCATGTAGCTGTTGGGTCGCCGGTACATTCTCTGGCAGGTACAATGTGCGGGTAAGTAGGAGAAGAGATTGAGGAACCTGTTCATGTAAAGACAACGCCAACCATTGACGTAGTTGCCGCTTCAACCTATCTTCAGAAACGCCAACTGCCCGCATCCCTCTTGCTTTACAAGCATTTTGCAATTCCTGTAAATCCAAGGTTTCAATCCCTTCCCGTTCGATAACCTAAATAGTACAACAGGAATAGGGTGAGTACAAATCGTAAAAATAGCCTCATGATTTTTACTGTAGTAAATTAGAAATATAAATTACTTTATCGTCAGCTTTCAGGTTACGCAGTCTCATACGTAACTGGAATCGAAGCATTGTAGTGGTTCCTATTGCTGGGAGTTCTAGCACCCTACATAAGGCCATCAGTTGCGGTCTCGACAGGGAATCCTTACTTTATCGTCAGCTTTCAGGTTACGCAGTCTCATACGTAACTGGAATCGAAGCATTGTAGTGGTTCCTATTGCTGGGAGTTCTAGCACCCTACATAAGGCCAACAGTTGCGGTCTCGACAGGGAATCTAATGTTATTTCATCTTCAAACAGTTTACTGAATTTTAATATTTCATCTGTCGTAACCTCGCCACCGGATGTCCGAATCTGTTAAAAATGTCATTCACGCGATTAATAATTAAAAATTAAAAATTCTGCAATGTGGTATGCCCATTGGCATCGCATCCAAAAAAAATATGAAAAATATTCCATGTCTCAGTGATTCATTCACCTTTTGAATAAATTCGGCGAAATCTTTGGCCACTTGGGATGATCGTCCTTTAGCTTCAGGAGCCATCTGATCCAAGGTTTGTTGTAGAAACTTTGCCATTTCTAATTTCACCTTTAATTCGCCCTTCATTTTCGACTCCTATGTATATTTGAGAGAAGAGGAAATGTGTGTTTTAAAAACCTTACGCATGAATCTGACTGAATGAATGAAATGAATTTACGAAATCTATCATTACCCTGTCCTTTTTGGATTGAAAAGTAGACGGCAGCAGCCCGGGGAAAAATTTGATGAAAAACGGCAGCAACAGCTCCATGAAGGGCACTATGATGAAAACTGAAAACGGGACCAATCTAAAAAGGTCAGAGGTGGTTCTGATCAGTTGTTTGTGCTCTCTTCTCGACAGTGATTTTCCGTTTAGTATTCGCCATATCAATGAACAGCATATTCTGGCGTCGATAAACAGTAACCTAAATCCGTGATAATAATGAAGTATCTACAAAATAATCAATGATTTAAAATACATGTTCACTGTATAACAATACAGATAATCATTCCATTTTGTAAGATTATTGGTTAACGCGTTTCTCACCTCATCCTGTATTCTTTTATAAATCGGTCTTTTAACAGGAATGACAGGGCCCTCTTTTGACTTTTCCAGTTGCTTCTCTAAGACCTTAACCGTCTCTTCTACTTTAGATGATGGTGGGCTCGCACTTTCTTCGGTTGCCTGAGACGATTTCGAAGAGTGAAAGCATCTAACGGTATACGGAAATGACAGATCCTGCCTCCAGAATACCAGAATCGGTGGTTTATCTACATAATGCGACTGTCGAAGGGTACTCGAAGCTATGACAAAGTTCCCCTTTGTCGATGTAAAGCTTTTATTTTCAACATTTTCCCCTTTCCCAGAGGGAGAAAATCTTGCCTCTGATTTTGGACATGAGTGTTTGTACCTAAGTTGAATAATTTGTTGTAGTTGGGCGTTTTGAACAGACGCATACAACGTTTTATTTTTCACTACACACCACGATGGAGCCAGCCGTAACCGTTGCACTAAATTCGATGACCTGTGCATTATGAACAGTCTAAAAAAATGTCTCTGCGAAAAAGAATAGAATTAAAAGCTTTTAAAATCCCTTCTAGGGAGAAACTTTGATTATCGTTTTTAACTTTAATTATCGATCCTAATTAACATATTTTGCTGTTATGTTCTATTGGTGACATTAAATTAAAAATGGACGTTTAATCCCACAATTGTACTGAATGAACATAGTAACTGAGTGCTGCGAAGGAATGTACGAAAGAATTGAGTGCTTCGGCTGTTAAATCAGCTGCGGCTTGCTCAAGTGCTGCTTGTGTGTGAGCAAGTCAAGTGGCTGGACTGTATCAACCGGATGACGTAATGCAGCGTGCATTTTCGGAGTCTCACTCAATCGCTCTCTTCGCTTGCGTTTGGGATTTGCCACCAGTTCTCGTCTACCTGTCATTGCTGTCACAACGCACGCTTTTACAATTTGCTTTATAGTGGCTTTAAATTACGGACATTTACCAACATTTAATACTAGTGCCTGAAATAAATGGTTTAAATTGAGTTTAGGAATGGTTTTTATTTCAATGCTTTGTAAATATGTAAAATAATGTACTTCGTTTAGGATATGAATGACCGGACTTTAATGTGGATACGTTTTTTAATATGAAAAATCGCCAATAACAGCGAATTTGTAAAACAAATATATTAGAAATACGAGTGTTTATTCATGATACATATTGATGATAATCAATGACTCATTTATGCAATAAAATCAATTTTTTTTTATTTTCTCCATTTTTACCTAATTATCTAGACTAATTATTAATATATGCTGTAATTAAAACTAAAAGTACTATTGTGACTGTTACGATTTACATCATGGGCAAATAAATCATTCATTCCTTTATACAGATGTTCTACAATAAAAATCGTGATGAAGTCCTTTATAATTAATCAAGTATATTAAATATTACACTAGTTTAGTTGCTCTTAGAGTTTATTATTATTTTTACGAATTGAAATGAAGAATTTAAATCAAGGAGCATTCATGATCATGAATGTGTATGTGTGCCTTCGGGTAATGAATGCTTAATGAATCCTTAAATGAATGTTATACTTTTTAGTAGGTACTATTTTTGAAGTCTTCTGGCTACTAATAAATTCCATTATGCACGTGTTGTGATTCATCTAACTCAGCGAGTCATGTCCTGTTATGACGCTCAAGCGTTTTTAACATTCGGGAATTGAGCTAGTGTGAATCCTGGTTTACCCTGAGCCTCTGTCACAGGTCCTGTAAGCGAATTTGCGAATGCTCCGTCTTTCCTGAGTTGTAAACCACGTACTAGCGTAGCGCAATTGTAGTTTTCTAAAATCTTTGTATTTTAAAGTAGATAATTATTGTAAATATTCCTTTTTACGTTAATTACATAAGATGCTACTAGTATGAAATTTTTATTTTAACATATTTTTTATGTGAGCTGGCTGCGTATCTCGAGTTCTCATTCTCATGTCGGGGCATCTTGCATTGATTTCTAACAACGTAGTATTAGTATTATTAAGTAGTTATTTAGGCACATAATTAAAACTTGGTTTACAAATTGCATATGATAATTTTCACTTTTAATTCTGCTGCAGTTGTGAAAGTATGTAAACCGAAGCTACACTACTCTATCGTATAGAACACTGCGACTAAATGCCGTCATAAACCTCGGTAGTATTCAAAAATAGTTCAAATCATAACCAGAATCGACAACGTGTATACGGGTGAGACTAAAAAAGTTCTACAAAGGACTAATTAGCTGGGCACATGTAAAAATGTGTTCCTACCCATTCAATACATACAATACATACAAATGCCGTCAACTACAATACGCAACTTAAATATAGGTGTCAACTCCACTTACGTATACTTCCGCAGAGCTGCTTATGTACATTTTGTTAAATAGAAAAACTGTCATTTACAAATGAAGTAGCTCAAAAAACAATAATTTTTACATTGGAAAGGTTGAAGTCAAAACATAAAAAAAAAACATTGAGGCATTTGTCAACGTTTGAAACTAGTTTTACGTGGACATATGAACCGATGACACTGCTGAGTCCGTGAAGTCCGTTTTCACGTATCATATTATCGCAGTTTTTAAAAATATCCACCGAGATACTTACAATAATATTTTAAATGCTTTAAATAATTTGATTTGATATAATGACCTGCCTAGCTACTATAATTATTGAACATATAATGTACTATATATATATGTATTGTATTTATATAAAACTTTTTATTGATACCACGGGGTCATTTCTTTTGACTATTTTGTGCGCCGCCAACTTGATTTTGTAACATGTCCGCGTTCTACTCGCAGGAATGGTATCTGACTCGAACTCAACAGACGAACTCAAATCGGTCACATACCATTCCGGCACCGCTGGTTATACGGCAACCCGGCATATACCCTTAATTTGTTGGTCGAAACTGATAAGAAGCTGCCCAATATTTTAGCAGGCAAAGGCGAAGGAGAAAAATGTTAAGGCATCAAAGAAAGCCACAAATTGCAGCTTTGCATTATTTAAACAATACATAAAATACTTGCGAGGTAAGCAATGTCGACTGTCGTTCTTGATCTTTATAAATTTGCTGTCAAAGGCAGTTCGTATACACTAACACTTATGAATATAAATTTCATCACTGATCACATATATTTTCAAATAGTGTTGTTGTAACCTTCCATGAATCACCATTGTTTGCATTATTGTCATCATTAGTATTTCATTCATTCCTTAAAGTTCCTTTATTAGTGTGCGTGAATTCGCAGGAAATCTGACTACAAAACACTTCACCTGCGGCTTTCACATGTGTGTGATTGTGCAACCACGCCAGCTATAAAACTAAATCTGAGATTTGTAGGTAAATGAAGCAGAAATAGTTGTTGGTTGAGTTGTTCAGTACAAGTTTTTATTATCTAACATTTTTTGTGATGAAATTTCAAAGATCTCAGAAAACAATCTTATCCGTCTGGTAAGCCTGGGAACATAAAAATTTACTGCATGAAGCATATAGTAATGTTAACAAAGGTATCATATTCTTACAATAGTGACCAAAACTGGTACATATTCAAACGTCAATTCCATGTTTAAGAAGAGAAAAAAAATAACACGCCATTATTTCTTGGTCAAGGTTTTCTTTAACATTTAGCATCCTTGTTATCTTCGTTTTTAGTATTCTCTTTTTTACTTTCCATTTAGAACCTTGTTGGAAGGAGCTCTCAAATCTGACAAGAAGTTGTAAATAACATTACATCATGGCAATGGCAACGCTGAAGTTGTGCATTACATTGTTAATCATGAATATGGCTAACGTTCATATACGAAGCCTGCACAGGTCTTTTTTCGACTTTACACCTCGCATGGTATTCTTAAAATGTAAGTAGGTAAATCCTCGCCGGCCTCCCACAGCAATATTCTGAAGTCACGACCAACTGCACTCATTTTTGTAATAGTCTTCAAAGAGTCACTCAATTTAGAAATTCACCTTCACGATTATTGAAAGAATCATCGTCATCGCCGTGGACTGGACTGGTGCTTTGTTTCGTTCAACAGAGGAGAAGCGAAATAAAAGTGATGATGCAGCATAGTTTGCAAGTCGTCATGGCATTCGCTTGAACGATATCAAAATCAACACAAGAATGCATTATGCTAATAAACATAGTATGAAATTAAAAAATCTTTACTATTTACAACATCAAATCAGTGAACAAAAACGCCTGCCTGACTCACTAACTGACAAGGAAAGTTAGTGAGAGGACAGGATAATCTACCTGCTGCGTGCGTGATCAACTCTCCAATTGTACATATGGCACGGTACTTAACTTAAAGGTCCATCTGTAAGTCGTCTCGAAGCGTTTCAGGTTGCTCTTAGCATTCATTCTAAACCTTCATTGACACTGTCGTGCTCTTATCAATTAATTTAATAGAAAAATGTGATATTGGGAAAGACATTGTATTCTTCAATAGCCCCGTGTGTGTTTGTATGTAAACGGATTGCAGAGATTATCCCAAAGATACTCCCACTCCACAATAAGCAGACGGAATTATTAGCCCAACTTCAACTTTACCAGTCTTCAGTCGCGCACGAACGAACTGATCTCCAAGACGTAGTATTATGTGCAAGTGTTGTGCCTTGTCCATTTGCCTTTACTTCTACTCCACTATGGACACCACTAATCTATAAGCCAATAAGCCGACAAACTCCATGGTCATTCATCTCTTTTTTCATATAAAATATGGTGCAGTGATTTCGTATTATTTTTGTTGGCCAGATTTCGTAAATTACATTTCTTAAATTCAAAAATAAATTTGTTCCGCTTGTTAATCTTGGATATGAGTTACAAAATAGTATGTACTATATCATGAAAAAGAAAGTTGACATTCAAGATGTGTAATACCTAAAATAAAGTTTTGGAAAAAAAACTACACAGATTCATTTTTTTGTAAAAATGTCCGGAAATGGGTGTGTCAGTGAAGAAATAGAGGAAGGCAAATCCCCATCAGAGATGACAGAGTCAGAAACTTCTTTGATCCCTAATGTAACAGCTGAAATAGAAATCAGTAGAAGCAATGACGAATTTGGCACTGACGGGGAAGTAGAATTAGAACCAGCAAAACTAGAACATGCTTTTTGCAATGAGGAAACTCCGTCAGCCGAAAACGGAGTGACGATCGCAGATATACCGGCAGAGGAAGAAGCTACCGTAGCATTGGCAGTACAAGACGGAGCGGGTGAAAACGGGAAGTAAGTGAAGTTTTTCTGAAATATCTGGCTTCTTTCTAACTCCAGTAGAAATCTTGCGGTGGCAGTGTTTATCAATGCGTTAGTTGCCAATTCACTTCTTCTTTCTATGAATTTATTCAAACTTTCAAACGTAAACATTTTTTTAATTACTGGAGACGAAACGAGGCAAACGTAGTCTCATATCACTTCCGAAACATGAGTTACAGCAGATAAACCTGTTGAACCAGAATTCAACTCCACTCATCATCCTCTTCGGCATTAAACTGGTGACCTGGTTCTGGATACTTCGCGATGTCGTTGTCACGGAAAATCTTGTGAAATATTTACAGTACTGCCACAAGATCAAGTTATTTTTATCATTCAAGAATAAAAGGAGAATTCAAATGAAAAGTTGAACTGGAACGACAAAAGTTGCCAGATTAATAGAAAAATAAAGAATGAATTTCATGCAGATTTCATGCATAGCAAACATAAATGTTTATTTGCCCTTCTTGCTACTAAGCATTTCGCAGCGCAACTTGTATAAGTATCATACGTATTTGCATGCAAAACTGCTTGTGCAGCACGTCGTAGTTTGTTCCAAGTGAATTTTTTAGTAGAGCAGTTCACATTAAATCAGAAAAATATCTCACGTCAAATCATTGTAAACATTTGTTACGAATCAAATTATGCGCACGAATTGTGGGAACTAAATTTTAATGTTCACAACAAAGTTATCAGATTAACATCAAAGCGCGTATTAAATAATTCGTTTTATTATTTAAATAACAGTGGAGATTACGACATTTCCAGCGTATTTGTTATATACACGACCAAAGTATGTACGTATTAATAATTTGCGAAAAAAATGTGCTCGGGTGAATTGAACATTCTATCCTTAATCTTTCAATTTATAAATTACAATATTTATTTGATTTCTTTCAATAAAACAGACATTTCCCCCAACAATTAACATAAATTTAAAATCATTTTGCAAATCATAATGATTAAAATAAAATTCGTCCAGGTGGTATTTTGTAATCATAACCAGGTACATATAGACAAGCAATTATTACTAATATATGCGATGTATGTAAGTTAATGACTTTAATAATTCATAAGCCATCACCAAATGGTGTTATTAACATCAACTAACTGTACCATGTGCGCTAAGCGCTAATTACAATGCTTCCACACTTGCATTTTAATACTTGGTTGATTTGCACTTCGTAACTGGAACTTATATTATACTTAAAGAAGGTAAAATTGTTCTTTGCCTCATGACTCAAATTTTCCCTGTCCAGCTAAAATAAATAACCGATGCGCTAATTGACACTTTGTCTCTCTACAGTGAGGAGTCAGTTAGCACATATAGAAGTGCAAATTGCAAACTACAAAAAAACAACAGTATGGAAAATGCATACGACTTGTATGAATCAATTGTCACATTGTTTTCTTTCTCAAGAGAATGTTCAACTTTTAAAATACATTATAACGAAAAGGTAAAATATCACCCGTTAGTGACTCCTTTTTGCGGGGAGACTCAGTTTATAATATAAATGAATATCCACTTCCATCAATTGATTTTCAAAGTGTCACTACAGGTAGCAAATTGTTACTAAAAGATCTACTGTGTCAACCAAGAAACATTTACCAAAGTAACGCATTATTAAAATTCATAAATACCACTTATGAAATTACTCTCTTTTTTTACAGTGTAAATAAATTTGTAGACATTAATAAGGTACCACTTACGATTAGTTAAGCAAAGCATGTTCTCTCTGAGGGAACAGGATGGTTTATTTCTTTTCGTTGCCTAGTCAAATCTGACTGGAAGAGTTGTTGCGTCATTTATATGACATGACTTCGACTTTGAAGTTTGAAGTGAATGACAATGATATCATATCTTTCATATTAATGTTGTGGAATTGTTGGAATCGTTGGTGATGCTGATGCTACTCAAAATGTTTGCCTGTAGGGCCTTAAATTTTTTCAGCAAATAAGTCGGTACCTAAGTGAAGCAGCCATCTTACTTGGTGCAAAATATGAGTCAATTCTATGCATGTGCCGACGCATTCTTGTCAACTTCAAACATAAAGAAAAGAGGAATGATGCAATCATTTCGACTTACACGACTACTATCATTAATCACTATTTAAAGCCCTAGTTTGTCTGTGTCGGGATATTCCACAATTGCAAGGTTAAGACGATTATAAACGCTGATTGCCACTTCATTTCCAACATAACTGATAGAGTATAGTTTTCAATATTTATAAAAAGCTGCATCTATTTAGGTAAATGTAAATGTGTTTTTATAGTTTTGAGGATTGGAGTTATTTACTTTCGTCCTTTTAACAAGCGAAATAGCTACTACAAAAATGACTTTTCATTGTGTGATAGTGCTGTTTGATATAATTTCATTTTCTGGATCTAAAGCTCACATTCATTCCGCGACGAGTTTAATCCATGTTTTGCATTGTCCTAATTTGCTTCAAAGCAATAACGAAAATTAGATGATGAATCTCACTTTTTTACATGAATTTTTTTAGTCCGCCCACAACTAAATGAGATGTAAATAATATGCACCTTATGTGTTGTCAAGTACTTCAGAATATTGTAGCACAATTGAATGGATACAACAAACAACAATAGCAACTGAACTGAACACAGTCAGCCATGGTGTGAGCAAAAACTCTCTTCCTGTCAACCTCTCACAATAATGTGAGTGTCGTTTTCTGTTCGTCCAATCTAAATGCCTAAGCGGCGAACCAAACTCCAACTTACCTAATTCAATCCATTTCAGTCAACCTCCAGTCGCCAGGTTGCTACCACAACAAAAAATCATTTTCAATTTTTTTGCTGAGCAAAAATTACCAGTAATACCTCATTGTATCTTTTCTCGGCATGACACAGTGTAGTAAAACTATTCGAAATACAAAATAACACATTCGCTGAGTTTGATTTCATGTTTGAAAATTGTTTCAGTGTCGGACGCAATTATATTTAGCATATATACATATACCTAAATATGTACACTGAAGTACCAATTTTGATTTCAATAAAAAAGTGCACATTGTTTTCATCTCTTAACATTACGATGACTCATTTTAATCTTCGCAACATCGGATATGGTAGGGTCGCACCATATCACGCTATAACTGCAATCCAAAACTGTGGTTACAACCAAAATTATAAAAAAAGATACAACGGAGTGAAATGCGTCTTCGAAACCACATTCACGGTTTGTAAATAATCAAAGCATATAATCATGATCATAGCTCATAAAAACTCACCTCTCAAAGTAAAAAATAAACTCATGCCTACAGCATAGGCATTTTTGATATGAAAGCATAGATTTTATACAAACGGATGACTGACGATCTATTATTTTTTATTATATAAGGAGAACAATGCACTTTCATTCGACTGAATCATAGCAAACTGCAAACATTCAGCATTATGCCAAACATTTTCCTGATTTTCCCATATTTACCTACATACATCCCCTTCTCGTAAAACAGGCTTCAACCTGATTATATGGATTTGCAGGGAAGCAGAGAAAAAGTGCGGAAGTAGCGTGTTCCACCTGTCAGGTTCTAACCCTTTAGCATGCTGCTTCATTCACTAAACGTCAACGCATCACAACTGTTTTTGATTTACCACTAGCAGCACTAGAAAGAAACAATCACTGCAATTATTTTTCATTGTTGCTCTTCTCATATTTTTGAACGAGTCTTCTTCAGTAGGAGAATGTGGATGAGTCATACTCAAGAAGACTGATTTTGAAAAAGTCGGAGAGACGTATTGCACATTATCATGTTTCTCCGAGGATGTGTTTAGGTATTCATCATTATACATAGTTTAGCGCTTCCTATTGTGATATGATAGGAAGCTGCTTTTATTACTAATAGGAAATCATTTTATAAGTTGGTTTCTGGTGTTGAAGCAGTCGAACAATTCTCGTTCAACCTTAAACTTGACCTGAACATGGGGCAGTCTTCAGTCTGCTAAACATAAAACAGTGCTACATATAAAAATCATTTTTATAATGATTTTCGTGGAAAAGATTACAAAGTTGAACGAACAAAGAAATTGTCGTCCTGGTTTTAGTGTTGTTTGTGAGCACCCTAAGAAAGCTTACAGTTACAGAAGTAGAAGAATATTTTAAGCTAAATGTTCAATAGTCGAAATCGTCTGAAGCAAGATTTTTTTTGCGTCTTGGCATAAACGCGTTGTCAGGTAGTGAATAGATTTGTAGTGATATTTGTTAATATTCGTATTTGCTGGTCAACCTGTCCTGAAATTATTGTTCCTAAGAACTTGTCTCAGCGCGTGCCAAACAAAGGCGATCAAAGTTACATATCTATAGCGACTACCTGTAGCTACCCCTTATTAATTACTTTTTCGTTATAACCTGCACTTGATCATCTGCAAACATCATGATAAAGAGGCAGAAGGATTGTTAGTACCACAAAGCTGCGCTTGTTTACAAAGTGATTCTTAAATGCTTTTTTTTCTCGGAAAAGGTTCAGATCAAGTTTTCAGACAGTGTAGAAACATGCCAGATGCAATTGACCAATTCGTTCAATCGTTGTATGCTGCGACATCATAATAAAAATTTTAGCTGGAGATTTTTTATAGCCCGGTTTATTCCAGTTTATTCTCTGTAGTTGCCATGCATGAAAAATATAGCATCTTCAATATAGATTATTAAACCGTATTAAGAAATATTTGTTATAACGCCAATAATTTACAGTTACGAACAAGTTGTTGAAGAAGGTTGACGTAAATATTCGATCAACAGTTCTTGAACAAAGTTTGTTTAAAACTTTCAAAATAAAAGAGAATGAAAATTAGGAGCAACTTCTGCGTCTCTTTGAATTCTGTTAGTTGTTCAAGCAAGTAATTACAGTCCTTTTTTGCCCAGCTGCAAAATATCAAGGGTGCATGCTCCAGTGGTTACGACATCAAACATGAACATCATGGGGATGTTGAGAACATTCGCGTAGTCTGTTTTGTTGTGAACCCCTCATCCGTAACGAATGGATAGGCCGTTTAACGCAGGCAAGGCTCCCTTGGTGTTTCAAACATTGTTTAGGAACGTGAAGACTCAGCCTAATGTCTGAATAAGAAAGGAAGTGTGGTACTGAACACAGGTGCTCCGTGCAATCCTAATCTTACCAACAATCTCACCCTGCCCATCTTGTATAATAATTTGTGAATATCATCCCCCTTCCTCTTGACTGTTCAAGAAATGTTGTCATAATACGGTACGACGTCTTCAGCGTGATTCTCACAACGCCCATTATTATTTGTATCAGTAAGACTTTTGACTACTCAAACAAAAATCATCAGTGAGTGTGGATCTGTTTTTCCGAAGAAGAATTTCAGGCGAAAATTTAGCGAAGCCCTAGATCACGATGGGCTATTGTTTTTTTGTCATTTCGAGCAGATTTGTTACAATACAATGCTAACGGAGTGTTTAAATATTAAAGTGAGATTTCCACGGAAATCAAAAACTGCAAAAAATTTCTGTTGTGTAGCGTGCGATCAGTTAAAGCATGGGTCCCCTCACACTTCCCATACGAATCCACCAAGTTTACCTCAACCTATACAAATTCGCATTATTGTTTCTCCCGACTCGTTTAACTCACCTCGTATACCTGCAACCCCGTCCAGCAGGAAACGTGTTCGCATACGAAGCAAAGTCAGACAGCAAGCTTTGCTAAAAGCTTTGGCCGATTGGTAAGAAACTTCTAACTTGCATAGTTTACTTTTCAAAATTACAATGAAATTCAATTGGAATTCTCTGTCGCGCACACTTTCAACACATTTTATGTAGTAAAGTAGTGTATGAATTTTATTATTAATACCTTCAATTTGTAAATACCTACCTCAAGCTTCAACGGATGCATAGTGATAAATACTTTGAATACTTTGTAAGCAATATGTGAGGTGAATAAATATCTATTTTAACGTATATCCCATCAAACAAAGTCATTTTGCTGGAATTAATTACCTTAATTATTATGCACATACCGAATGAGTTTTCACTTTTCTGTTTACCTCTGTTAAGCGCTTTACCTTTTCACTTCATGATCATCGCAAAATTTTAAATATCTCAATTGAAATTCTAAACACGTTTTACGATCCTTATTTGTATGTGTCAACTTTTATTTTGTCCATAAACTCAACGTCTAAAACGTTATTACAAAATCTTCAGTTCAGTGTTATGATTACAAATAAATGAGTGACTGTTTTATAAAAGGCATGCGTGGTGATACATTGGTAAACTTTATCCTTAGTATTAATTGTGTGAAGCGGATGGTAATCAAGTAATCAATCCTGTTTATAATGGTTTTAGATGTCCATAATGAATGTATTGGATTTGTTACATTTGGCTTTATAAACGTCACACGAAATTCAAAACTTCTATACTACCAGTGGTAGTCTACCACACATTAATCTATTTAAAATGAAGGTTATGAACGGTAATTCAAGATTATAAGTCCTAACCTAATGTATTGAAACAATGTGAGGTGGAGCATTATCTAAATACTATTTATTGGATTGAGTCATCAAGTGTCAGTCAAAATCTTTTTATTTCAATTTCTATCATTGAATTGTCGCATGTGGGTTTGCAGGACTGAAACTTTCTTATCAATTATTATGTACAATTATTGTGTGGGAAATAAACGGTTTAATTAGTCCTTTTCAAAAGCAAAAGCCATTTATAATTAGCAATAGGAGGGTCGGTCAGATTGTACTCTTGTCATTGTCATATTGTCAAACATATCCTCATACGAAGTATTAAGAGGTTTTTGTTAAATTTGTTTGTAATATAGTGGCAGGTCGTTTTATTTCTCTTGTGCCGTTCTTTAATCGACAATATGTTTTGCTGGACAATGTCTGATTTTTTGAAGTTCATCATCATTAAAGATATCGGATATACCCAAAGCTGAATCAGTGTCATATATGGCAAATAATAAAAATGAAAATCATTGTAATGCATTTATTTACGTCTTGTATTGTTCCAATAGTTAATGCAAACTGTGCGCATTTGACAATGAAATGTACTCGTAGACCACACAAAACAAAACATATTTCGCAAACTGTATTTATTAAAGTTACCTATTTATCATCTCCATGAATATCTAAATCAAATTTCATCTTGTGGTATCTGGCCCTTTTCCAATTAATATTGTGCTTAAAAAGTCAGCGGTATGGATTCTTATTTACTAATATAAAGTGCATTGTCAATCGGATTAGTTTTAGTCAAAGCAGCTTTATACAATAAAAGTATTGGGTTACTGAAAAAATAGTTGAGAAATAGTCAAGTCTGTGAAATTTTCAGTCGATAAATGACACTAGTATTGAACGCTTTCACAGAATGAAACCGAAGTCATTTCTGAATTGGTATATTCATGATCTATAAAACCCGAAGGGAAATGGTGAAAATTTCTTCCAGTACATGCTACTCTATTGACATTTCCCTGGCCAACTTCTGAAATGCTAGAGCTATATGAACAAATTTATTATATATTATAAATCCTCAACCTTATAATATAAATATGTAGCTTTGTTGTTCGTGCTGGCCTGACTATAGAAAATAGGTACCTATTTTCATTCTACTTCTATCTAGGCGGTTTTTTATGGCAATTTCGTATGACGTTTAGTCTTTCCGAAAACAGTGAGTAAAATACCTAAATACCCCACCTAAATCAGCAGTCAGCAAAGGGCATGAATGTTTATTTTTACTTTATTTGGAATTGTAATTAGTACGAGTATGTCTATATGACGTGACAAAGATGATTATGACTCATGCTTCGAATAGTGTGCATGTGATATGTAAATAGGATACATCGAATAATCCAATTCAGTTGTTTTTGTGCATACTGTTTTAAAATCAAACACATAAAATAATAAAACAGTCCGACTTTGCAATGATGTCTGATGTCCAATGTGCTAATTCGTTGGATGCACCTTGCATCATCATCGTGTCTCATAAAACAAAACTGTTTAACCTTTCTTGTTTGTATAAAACCCCGATGAAACTTCTTTGTACAATGAGCTAAAAAAGGTTTAATTTAACACATTTTAAGCATCAACAATGACAATCTGGAAGAAAGACAGTAAGGGAAGTCGTCTTACACAACTAAACGCCGGTCATCCGAAACTCATGGAAATAAGGCATAATACCACTTCTAGATATAGTAGTGATCAACAAAAGTCAGACATGCAACTGATAATTTTGAGTATTGTACTTTATCAAACAAAAGCAAAGGTGCTGAATGTGGTCAAAATTAATAAAGTTAAAGTAATACTGTCCTTGATTGTTGCGTAGGCCACTGTAAGATGCACACGTTCGAGCATCCAAAAATTCTGTTTCTTAGAACCTTGCAGCCATGGAGTAATAACATGAGTAAATGAAATGGCTCATGTATGTAAGTAACGTCTTTATTTTAGAGTTCCTCTGAAAGTTTTGCCAGTGTTCATTCAGCGCCTGCAAAGATTGCATGCACTAACGCATAAATATGCATGGTTTATGATGACGACGCTAGAAGGTCCAATTAGCAGATTAACACCTTATTGTGGTGCTGAGCACGATTTTGGATAAACTAAAGTTTGCCAATCCTAGGCTCTTTCGTTTGCAATCTTGACATGAACATTAGAAGAAATTTATTCCTCAGCAGGAACACTTTTTAACTAACTAGTAAACCACAATTTTCCTGTGATATTTTCCTCTAGATCATCATAATTATTTTGAAAGAAGACTCAGTTAAGTTCCGGTTCTTATTATTCTACGAATTGCTTCCAACTTTTAGAGTGACTCATAATGTAAGATCTATGAACCAGTCGACAGTCAAATTTTGTAGCAAAATCTCATTAGTTTTTGTCGGTGGAGTTGAATATAACTTGAATTGTTCGTCATATGTGACAAAAGAAACCCAGTTTAAACGACATAACGGTTTCGTTGTAAACAAGAGAAAAAATACTTTTAAAATATACCATAGTGAAAATCGTTGTGTCATTTGATCAACTGCATATCTGAACAGGCATTAAATACATTAAGTTCATTTTGTTGGTGGGGCCTGTAAGTACATGAGTGAACATAAATATTAATAAGGACAAGTGCATTGACAATGTTAAGCCATGATTATTCAAGGAGATATGCAGCAGGAAAAGGGTGGCATTTTAGAGCAAGTTGTATGTACTTTAGTACGCCGTAACGCTATTAAAAGAAGAAATAGAGGGTAAATAATTAATTCACACCCAGTTTTTATACCAATAAAAAATCAAAGGCAAAACTTGGTCAAATGCCGCAGATTGTTACACAATGACCAAATGTTATGCGAAATTAAATAACCAATGAATTGAAATATGTCTTTTTTGTTACAGTGCGGATCATGATGGAAACGAAGATTTCTTTGAAAAGTTTTCTTCGATTAGAATCTCGTACGAGAACAGCCAGAAAAAACGAATACAGGAATTCAAATTTCAACCGGACGACGTTGACGGACTAGTTGCAGATCAATTGTGGCCAACGTTAGGTGGCTGGAATGTAAGTGACTTGTTTATTAATAGAAATTAATGGCTGTCACCAACAACTAAAAATTGCCTAAGGTACGGGTATGATATATCGCTCAGAGCTCACACTATCACGCCATATCCATAAATGCACTTATTTATGGAGAAATGTGTCGTTCAAGTAGGAATTATCTTAATATTCTATCGTGCATTGAAATCATTATAATGTGAGTGAGAGTGAGATGTTAATAAAATCAATGAGATGATGAAGCTAACTAATACTAAATGTGAGCAACGCCGCAATTAATATGGCCTTGCTATGGTCACTTATTAACACGTTAGCGATCCACATTACAGGCTGCGAGTGAATATTCCCTTCAAAACAACGACTTTGAATGAATATGATTTGAATGCGCACACGCTGAACACTATTCTTGTTTTAAATTAGTCATTCTATCCATGAATATATCAAACGAATCTCTGTTGTGCATCCATCATTTGTTTTCCTGCATCCGAATCAAACACGAGCTACTACAGGTCTTGGTCAAGAACGTGAATAATGTTTGTCATTTCCTCATGTAGTCGGACAAAAATTGTTGTCCAATTTTAAAATATCGACTTATTGCGTCTTAAGAATTTACATGCATTAAGAATGTGCATTATAAGTGTATATATGTAAGAATGACAAATTTTGAATGATTTTCAAATATGCATTATTAAGTAAAATGTTCTACTTCCTAAGTCATGATGATTCATAAGAATACCTCCAAATGAAAAACTAACTATCTAGTAGTTTGTACACATAAAATGCATCTTACATGAGGATTCAGTTTGGAAATTTTCTGTTTCACATTCAAAAAGCTTTCGCTGGGACTCAGCACTAAGGACAATTGTTCTACCTTTGCCGTTTGCAGCAAACGGTTATAAGGAATAAACAGTCACATGAATGATCATGTCGCATTCGCATTTGTTGACATTTTTAGGTATGTATGCTCCATGTATATAAGTATTATGTAGATTTCACGGTCCATCAGACGTAACCATTACAATCTATTTAGATTGTCAGTTCCCGTCGAATGATTTGTTGTTTGTGGTCAAATGCGAGTGGTTTCATAATAATTCTACTAGGTAACTTTAGTTAGTACTTGACAATTATCCATCTTTACCAGACGAATTCAAGTTGCTTTATATCAGCATTAAAGTGTCACACATTATTTACAGAAAAGTAGTATAAACAAACTGAGAAATTGTTTTCTATACCACAGATATTAATATTCGTAGATAAAAAAGTGAAACTCAGGCTATCGCTATCAATGTTCCATTTATTTACTCTAACTTAATTCGGACAATCAACCCCTTAAACGTCTTTTTAATGGAAGTCATAATTAAGTTCAATTGAGTCTGAAACGTATTCTTGGTCCAAATCAAACAAATGACTAGCTACAAAACGTAACTGCATGCCATGCACACTATTATTACACAAGGATTTCAGTTGAGCTCGAGATTGAACGGTGGATTGAAGCCAGACCATGGGGACAACGAAGGTCGTGCTTTCTTATTTTGTGCATTAAATCTTATATAAAATTCACCCATAGTTATACATATTAGCTTCACATTATAACACAATCCTTCATCTTGATGCACGCCAACTAAAATTAGCCTCAACAGTCCTTTAAATACTTGCTAAAAATTACGGAAAGACAGATTACAGAAATGCAACAGCAAGAATAGATGGGGAAAAATAAAAGCGATAGTCAGACGGCATCGGATTTGCATAGTGTGCTGACGCTATTGAATCCGTTCGAGGTGGAAATAATATTTAATATCGGTGTACATGCAGCAAGAAAAAGAGAGTTGCACTGCTGAGTTTCGAAAAGTACAGCAACCAGTGTGGAGTGAGACTGGCTTCGGGAAGAGAAAAGACGCCAGATTGTGCTTTCCTGGTTTCATTCAATCATAATACCCTGTTATAACAAATAGCTCTCTAGTAACCTTTGAATGATAGAAAGAAAAGAACTGGTTGTTGTCGTCAGTCAGTTTCTTCTGTTCGTCACACTCTTGTGCACGGAAACAGCCTGTGCAAATATTTAGCTCCTGCTCTTGAAAGCCTAGTCGGAGAGGCGTAAAAACATTTTCTCGTTTCTTAGAGACAACGGATGCGAATAAATATTCGTGTGCATCGCTGTGCAGTTTTTGTCAAGCAGAATTTACATGCAGCGTCATTCCGGAAATAGGGCAGTGGGATAGGAGAAGTGGAGCAATCCTGTGATTTTAAAGAGTTGCAAAGGACCGCTTTTATTGTTTTCCTCTTTATTACTTTCCAATTAAAATAATTTTTACTCCAAGTGTTATTGTACAGCTAGGCGCGATAACTGTGATATTATTTTTCCTTCTTAATACGACAAAACTTTGCTACAGTTCAATTATTTAATTTGCTTACGAAAAAGATAATTGTGTTGGGTTTGCTAACCGTCCCTTAAAATATAGGTGTAATGTTTTGTACGTGATCGCAGGAAACGTTAAAAGAATGAGTCGTTTAAAGATTTTAAGGAGAAACTTTGCAGCTCGCAGATTAGAGTCAGAGGACGGTTGCAGCACGTTGAGACGCAAAGTGACTGTATGAACGACAGATATAAAGTTTTCACATTATTTGTGCTTGTCCGACATTACCTTGTAAAAACAAATTAGTTATTGAGTTAAAACTTAAATCATTTCTTCGTCATTTTATTTTCCACGCCCAAATTTCCTTTGTCACATAATACAATGCATGGAAAATATACGCATGCATGAGTAGCAATAGTGATAGCCGTGTGTAGCACCATCCCGACAATTGTTTTTAATTTTCCAGCAACTGAAAGCAAAAATTTCCCTGTATGATCCGTTTCTTTAGATTGACGATCTGTATAGTGAAGTTCTGTACGCATTGGTACATCCAAGACGGTTTCGTGAAAATCAGCCCGAGACCGATGGCTTGGTGGCACACATACAACAAGTTTTCCACATTGACAATGACAAACATGCTAAACTTTTGGATAACGCCAAAGAGAAGCAGGCTCCTCCGTTGGTACTCAACTTGGAGGTCGTCGAAGCCAAAGGTCTTAAAGGAAAGGACGTTAATGGTGAGAAATTTTATTTTATTTTAGATATGTAATTCATGATTGATTGGATGATATTTAAAATACATGGCGGCGTTCTGTAAGCAAAATTCTTGAAATGCTTTTTAGGGCTAAGCGACCCATTTTGCACAATCTTCGTGTCGCCCAGACAAAAGCATAACACTTCCATGAAGCCTGAAACTTTAAACCCAGTCTGGAGAGAATATTTTTCATTGTAAGTTTTTCAAATCGGAAGCGAAACCCCTAATTCGATTGCTAGTGTTGTCTCATTTAAAACCAGATCACTTCATTTTTTTTTGTTATCAGACCCGTTTCTAATGCACAAGAAGAGGTACTTCACATTGAAGTGTGGTAAGTAAAAAAATTACTTTCTTTTTTCTACTTCAGATGGTTGATACAATCTCTCAACTGTCAAGTTAAGAAAAATTTGCGTATTAACTCTTGTTAATTAATATTAATGGATCATAACTCTCAACCAGTGCAACACGTGCCTTTTTTATTATTTTCGTCGTATGCCATGCAACGGTTGAGTGGAGTGAATCATGTAATGTCGTCATCGAAATGCATCTGGGTTGAATATGAAATATCCTTCAAACTGGATGCACTCTCACTCGCACTCATCATCATACATGATGTTGTGCCATGTAATGTTCATATTGAGTGAGCCTAGCTTCCTTCTTATCACAAAAAATCTTCAACCGTCCGACGCTCATTTTACTGGTCCGCTGTAAAGTTGCAATTTAATTTTGGATTTTATCCAATATGCTAAGTAAACGTTTCCTCTGTATACAATTGTGTGGAGTAGAGAAGGTGGTGCGACCGTGGTTGAGTTGAGAGGAAGCTCATAAACTAGCATTAATCAAAGCGTACAATTATGCTACCGAGTGAGGCATCAGTTTATTTAGCTCATGCTAGCTGGTGTTAACTGGTTACATTTAAGCTGCAAAATCTGACACGAAGATGCTCGCCCTCGACTTTGTTACATTTCCATTCCAACCGCTTGTTCATTGCAAAACAGACTACGTAGTCTCGCGGAATTTGCAAATTGTGAATGCTGGTGATGAGCAAATAATTGTTTTAATTTAGGGACTATGACCCGGAGGAAACAATAAAAGACAAAATGAAGAGGTTTGGAGAAGTGAAATCTACAAGAGGACTGCGTATTTTGATGAAAGAAATAGCTCTGACGGCATCCACTGGGAAACAAAGTCATGAGTTTTTAGGCTGTCTCAAAATTCCCCTAAAGGTAAACACATTTTGCATTTTCTGACTCACCCTCCTTCTCATCGGTGCCAGTTTATGGAAAAGAGATGATGGATGTGTTTGTCTAAAGAAATATGCTAAACAATTGTCAAATTGTGTAGGAGGTTCCCACCGAAGGCGTAGATCGGTGGTGTGCTTTGGAACGCCGAAACGGAAATGGTCACAAGAAGAAGGGAGAGATTCATTTGAAAATGGCACTGGGTGCTGAAAAAGAGAAAAAGGTTGCTGCACAGGAGTATCGTCATGTTCTCCATTTGATGCTCGTTAATGAGTTGGATGAAGAAAATGTGGAACCTCACCAATGGGAAGGCCGATTCAGTAACAAGTCGGCATTTATTTTGCGCACTTTGGAATTACAAGGTGGACTGACGCGGAAGGATATCGAGATAGCACAATGGCTGGTCTACACCAGGGTACAATGTGAACATCCACTAAATGCAAAGGTTTTTCCTCCGTTGTTCCAAACTCTTATTCAGTATGTAAAAAGCCAGACTCTAGCAGAAGATGAGGTTCGTGATGTTATTTTTTACTTGTCTGTCAAGCATCAATCAGAACGTAGAAATGTCAATATTTTTCTATATGCATACATTTGATTATTTACAGATAAGAAAGTTCTGGTTTGCAGCCGAGAAACTAGTAGAAAATTTTGTTACCTTCTTTAAAAACATTCACCAGTGTTTCATAACCAGTTCCAATGTTACGTCGCAGGTGTATTACATGTTAAGGTGCCTTTTCCTTCCCGATATTTTTTGTTTCATTTGTTTTGTAGTATTGTAGTTTACAATTTACATTTATTTTATTACAATGCATAAATTTTTAATGCATTTTGTAGGACGCTCGAATTATTGAAATCACTTATGTTGGAGAGACCCAAGATGGGAAATGACATAGATAGTAAAATTACTGTCGAATACATCCTGGAGAAGACGGAAAACGCGATCTCCCGTGGTGCCAATGAATTGTAGGTCACATTTAGAAAAATCGATAATATTATAAAACGATGTCAACTAAATAAATATAATTATTTTGCATTGTTTAGTTTTACGGGTATCGCCCATTTTACACCCAATGCAGGAGAGACGGAAGTTGAGCATTTGATTAAAGTTGCTCAACTACTAATTGCGGATTTGCGGAAGGGCCTTGATATGCATCACAGCGTTTTCAAAGAGTAAGTTCATGGCCATTTTTGACATCTTCATTTAAATTAGCACATATAAAAGTTACATTGAAATAATATCATTTGTTGTGTTGTCCTTGCATCTGTCAAATCGTACATCATTATTCATTTTTGCGTAGGTTACTCAGTGTGGAGTATTTTGACATTACGTATCTCGTGTATGATGAAAAGGTACGTTAGTTACAATATTCTCTTGACTATTGTGCGGTTGACTATAGATGTTTATACTGTTTGTTTGTTGCTGTTTTGATAGTACTGTGAAATTGTCAAACCAGTCGTTGCAGAAATATGTGGCAACTTGAAACCATTAGATTTAAGGAATGACGATGGATGCTGCCAAGACAAGGACGTATCAATGGGCACAACACTATTTGAGTTGTATTTGGCAGTCAAACAATTTGCAGAGTGCGACTTACACTTTATTCTTGATTTTACAGATAATCACAGTGTAAAATGGATTTAAATGGAATTTGTAGTTAACCATCTATAATTTTGTTACAGTCTTTCGTCAAAACTGTCATCGGAGAAAGATCTTTGCATCCATGGCACTTTCCACAATTGGTTTCACACAACCGTTGCACAATGGCTTGATATTGCATGGTTCAAAGCAATGAATCGCATCCGTAAAGCGGTGCAGCTAGACCCGCTTACGCCTGTCGATAACTACGTTCAGTTTACGTCATCGGCTGTCGATACAGCGCATATATTTCACCAGGTATTCTCTTTGACTTCATTAAGCATATAAAAAGTAACGCGACATAAAAATTAAATATGTATTGGCAAAATTGATAGATCGAAATTTTTTGGAACCAACTATCATGGCCGGAGGTTGAGGGGTCCTATTCCTTTATCGCCAAAATTCTTGATGTAATGTCGTCTCACATATATTTTGTAATCACATCATGAGTAGATAAATAATATAAATGGAAAAAATGACTTGGGTTGTTACAGGACCTCTGTAGATGTACAATATTCTATGCAGATCTTACTTGTAAGAAAGTAGAGGAATTAGAAAGGACAGCAGATGAGAAATATCATATTTCCGATGAGGCAAGTATCGATATGATATAGGAATGATAATTGTGCTATGATTTGTAAAATAAGATGTTAGCTAATCGTATGTCTTAAAACGGATTTAGCTTTGCTTAGCTATCAACAACATTGAGTGGGTAGCTGAAGAGATGACGCCAATCAGTGATAAACTAGGGATGGCAGCTATCCTTGAAAAGCTTGCGGAAAAAAATGGACCAACGGTTGCAGAACAATGCAAACGGACTCTCATAACTGTGATGGAAAACGCTAATGAGAATGTTAACAATAAAATTATTGAAGTGTTGGAGAAAGTTGGATTAAAAGTAAGCCATTGAAATATTCAAGAGAGAAATAATACCACACTTTTCTCAAGTGGCGTTTAACATTGTCATGATTTGTTACATTACAGATGAGGCCAGTGATTCAGAAACTACTGTTGGAAGGAAGTGAGACTGACTCTGAAAAGTATGGGGTGGAGAAACTTGTAGTGTATCTTGACAACAATTTAATAAAACTGAAGAATAAACTGAAACCGTCCACATTTGACAAAGTATTTGCCATAATTTGGGAAAACGCATCTGTTGCCTTACGTTATCTGATAACCACAAACATCGAGGTAGTCCACCAACTTTCTCCCTTAATAAATTATAATTCATTCTATGTAATAAATGGATGGGTCCTCCTACACCTCTATCAACTATTTTTCATATATTTAAATTTCAGAAAAGACGACCACCCAGTTTCTTCAAGCAGATACATTGCATGATACAAATACTGGTTAATTTCTTTTATCCGGATGGCCCCGGAGAACTTGACTCAGTTTATAACTCGAACATTCAAGAAATTGAAGATCTGATTGGAGTGTACGGAGCATCTACGTCAGAACTGATTATTAAGTACTATCAAGATAGATATCAAGTTCAAGCTACCAAAACGAATAAAACTGCTGATTTGGGATCTCTTACAATTCGAGCGCATTACTGTGAAGATATTCGCACACTGCGAATTGAAATCTTGAATGCCAGAAACCTTATACCTCATGACTCAAACGGTAAATTCTAATAATTTGCATTCATTTATAATAAATTTATTCTATACTCTTTTGTCCTCATTAATGTGTATATATTCTTCTAAATATATGCGGAGTTTGTTAACATAAAATATGAATTTTTTTGCGCAGGTCAATGCGATCCATTCGTGAAAGTTAAGCTCGTACCTAAAGACAGTTTCCCTTCCGCACCCATTTACAAAAGTAAAACTAAAAAGAAGACTTTATTTCCTCTCTTTGATGAAATCTTTTCAGTGTAAGCAAACTTTTTTGTACTGTGCATTCTTACATTATAATGGCCAAATAATGCTAAAATAAGTTAATCATTTTTTAATTGTATACAGGCCGCTTAGTCCAGTGGAACTCTCCACAGGAGGAATCATTATGTTTACACTGAAGGACCACGACTTGTTTGGAAGAAACGACTTCCTTGGGGGTAAGTAATCAGCATACGCCGCGCTTATTGAACGCCGCTTTGCCAAATTCATAACGTTGATTTGATTTATAAACTTTCATGTATACAGCTTCAGTTATGTATAATAATTTGTTTTTTTTTTCTATCTTCAAGAGTGTTTCATGCCTTTAGAATCCATTCCGTTCACGATGTCCAATACCAAACTGACCGACCTGCCACAAAAGCATTTGCCACTTACTTTGCCAAAAGATCCAAACTCTATTGTTCTACAAACCCTTGAAAGCCGTCATTGGGATAAATCCGCAGCAGAATTTGTTAAAAAGGAAAGAACAAAAATGATTCCGTCTCCTAATGCCCAACCGCAGCCTTAGGACAGGAGATTACTTTTTGTAGGCAGAGATGATTGTAAAACATACGTTGTTGTCAGGCTGGCTGGAAAACTTGTGTTTCCATGAGGTGATCAATTTAGAATGCCTTCACATTAAATAATTGTTAATATTGTTAAATACTTCTACATGAAGGACATGTACTCACAGTGCTTTGCTACCTCAAATGTGAAAATTACCTTTTAGTAAGGTATTTCACATCGGCTAATTATACTATTAATTGATTCTCCTCACAATTAGAAATCGGGAAATAATCTGTGTTGAAAGTGTAGATACCGTTTGTCTCTCTAATCTCTAATTTGATCGTTAGTGAAATTGTTTCAGCTCTAACTTGACCGGTAATTAATTTGTTATAACTTGTTGATCTTATTGTTAAATGTTATACTTTTCCAGCTTCCAGTAAATCATCTCAGTAGTTTCCTACAGAAAATACGTAATGAAAGTGGCTATACTGTTATATAACTAGATATAATGATGATTATTAGAGGACGTATTTAAATCATTGGTATCGAGTTTTCGTATTTAAAAAATCTTAAACCTTACAACAATAAAAATATTGCATTTCCTTCAAATCACAAGATGCAAGTCTTATTTATCTGCATATCCTACACAATTCATGTTAAACAATAAAAGTTCCATAGTTCCATGTTTCCAATTGACAAAGAGATATAACCCCCATGTTATTAAAACTATATTACCACTCATTTGCATTAAAAGTCAGGCTTGCATCCATGAACAAATCATATTTATACTATAGTTTTTGTTTCACCTTGCCGTTCTGGCAGAGGAAATTGGATCGAGATGATGGAGATCCAAAAACCGATCAGGCATCAAAGAGGCACCTTCACAAATTGCAACATTGTACATAGTTAATGAAGATAAGTCTGGCGACTAGCATTTTTAAACAAACATACGACATACATTTTTTAAACTCATATGATTGCAATCAAATCTTTGCAATATCTGAATTCTAAATACAAAAATACATATGTATAACTTTTAATACTAGTAAAATTACATCTAATTTTTACTAAATTATTAATATCAAGCTCTATTTAAAAGCACGAAAACAACCTTCAAATATCTAGCTGTTTCCTGCAGTAAAAAAAATTATGTTCAAAACGGCATTAACCTCTGTAATTGTGCAACTTCGTGTTTTTTGTGTGGTCATTGCGAATATGTATTCTAGATGGAAAATTGTGGACTACCAAAAGAAGTTTTTCTAATCGACAGTACCCAAAATTAAGCAGGCTTCCTCAAGCGATTCATCTTGAACGAAGGTAATCAATATGTATATATTTATTATTTTATAAAATCATCCATTTAAAATGTCACTCCACCACGAGAAATGACATCAATCAATTGATAGTTACATACATTATGAATTCATTTTATTCACAGTTGTTGAATTATCTTTTGATAAATCTGATTTTTAATGGATTTTTGGGAAAGAGAAGAGTTTGGTAAACTTGCTCCATGGGTTCATTCGCATCCAACAGCTCTAAGTGATATCTCTGCAAAATCCGCGTCAAAGCCGTGTACATATCCTGTTCGGCAAATCTTCTCCCGGCACACATACGAGTCCCGTGGCCAAATGGAATCATCAAGTACGGGTGTTTAGCAAGCGAATCGTCTCCTTGATCATCACGTAGCCACCTATATAAAAGAAAGCACGAAATGAAATGAACTAAGATAAATGTTTCTATAAGACTATGAGAGCGAAATAAGCATATCACAAAGAAAGACGTCATTCGGTCAACTGCACGCGAAGTATGCATAAAATGCGTATTATTAGCCGAAGCAAGCCTTCAAATGCGAAAGCACGTCGCTCACATTGTGGAAAAGCATCGTAATCGAATTCATAAGCAAGGCACTAACCTTTCAGGTAAATATTCGTCAGGCTGCTGGAAATATTTCGGCGACCTGAACTGCACAAACTGATTTAAATCTATATGCGTCTATTTGGAGAAGAAATAATTCAGTATTTATTTTATGTCGACATTCATGGGCAAAACTAAAAATAAATACATAGAACGAAATCATATGTGACGCCTGCTTACCCCACTCGGAACTTTGTAGCCACCGATGATAAGATCTGTCTGAGTGATTCTTGAAATTTCTGTTCCATTTGGATACAGTCTACGAGGAAAAAGAATTAAATCTAAATTGTTTAGCAAATAAAGATGCATAATGAATACTGAAATATTTGTGAAAGAAAACCCAATCACAAACATTCATATCTGCTGCTCAAATCTTCGAGACAGAGACAATTATTGGCAAACATATTTTCACAATAAAATGAAATGGGGGAAGTATTTTAAAAATACATTGCTATCAAGAAATGCCAATCTATGAGGTTTAAATTTGCATAAAATATTAATTTAAACAATATCCTCATACCTCAGTCATTTCACACAAAAATTTGCACCTGGAACAAGATAAGGACTTTCCAAAGCCATGTTTACCATCATGAAAATATATTCGGCAATTTTGTCTCACGGTCAGTTTCAAAATTTAAGGCACTATTTACCGTACTGTTAAAATTGCATGGCTTATAATTTTGAAACATGGAGTTTTGAAACCCGTGAATGAATTTTCAAGATTTAATGTTTTGGAAAGCCCATCTTAAATAAGCCCGGCTTGCAAAAAATTAGACCCCTGCGAGCAAACATATTTAAGTAAAGTAACAAAATAATGTTTAAAAAATTATCTTACATAGAGTTAAATGCAAAAATGTTTGCTACCTAGAATTTACAAAAACACCATACTTTTTGCCGTGGCATGTCTACACTATGACTCGATACTTGACGGTAAGAATGTGGAAGAGATATGACAGGACAGAGCTGATGTCTTAAGGCAGAGAAGAGGTTTCTAATTAATGAAATAATGTTTACAGTTTCAATAATTTCATTTATTTTTTAGAACTTCGCCAACAAACCTGAAAGTTTCCTTAACCGCTGCCTTCAGCAAACGAAGTTGATTAATCATATCAATAGTTATCCCGTCATCACGAGGAACAACAGTGGAAATCTCCTGGTAAATTTTGGATTGAAAATTTGGATGTTTTGCGAGACAGTATAAATTGAACATAAAACTCGGTGTAGTCTGAAACGATTTTGAAAGAAACTCAATATAAATATCATTTGTGAAAACAATTACATCAAATCTCCCCAATTCTCTTTTGCGAGAGAACTTGCGCAATTTTTTGTGTATTAGCGCACAGTGCTTAAACCATCACCGAACAATGACAGAGTGATAATAAAGACGTCCTTTAAGCTGAGCTCCTCTCGTGATAGCAGGTAGGTTAAGAAGCTGTACTGGCCTTCCTTCAGCTTTCCCTCTGCTTCCAGTTTCGAGATATGCTGAATGGATTCATCTACCACCTTCGAAGCGTTCCTGGAAAAGAAATATTTGAATTGCATGAGCAAATTTTGACAGTGGTTCTCGAATTGAATCACATTTCCATTCATACGAGTAAAACAGATCCTCAGCATCCAAGAATTGCTTCCATTTTGGGGTAGTAAAAAACTTAAAAAGAGGCAAAGAATGTTTCAGAATGCCTCCCAGAACAAAGATGGTCTTATTGGCAGCGACCATCATCTCTGCCCAACTCTCATTTTTATCGAATACGCCAAGACTTCTCTCGAAACACACCATTCCAGCGGCTATTGTAAAGAAAATCAATAAATAGAATCATTGAAGTGGTTATTTTCTGATATCCAAAGGGTTGTAAGTGGAAAGTTGATGAAATTCAAAATTACATTTGATGCGTAAACACAATAAACGCCGGAGATGGAAGAAAGACAGGATTGATAATGCACATGAATGAATGCTTTTAGCTTAATTGTGTTTAAAGGAACACTCTATACATGTGGCCTTTATGATTTTATTAAATATTGTGCATTACTTTTATTATACTTTTATAAACGAGTTCCATGTAAAAAGTTTTAGGAGACTAAACCGAGTTTCATTAAACCAGTGAGAGTAAAATTTTGTCAGGGTTGAAACTTCAACTTGGCAGTTGGCAGCAGTTGCGTTATTCTACTTTTCCTCAAAAATGCAACTTCAAATTTCAATGCTCGGAATAAGAAAATAAAACGAGGATAACTGTTAGATATTAAATAAAAATCATCTACTTTATGGCATTATATTTAGTCTTGCATTCCAAGGTGTGTTTTATTATCGTTTTGTAGCATCTTTGTTTGACTGTCAAAAAAGCAAGGGAAGGAAAATGTGCAAAGCGGGCTTAATATTGGTGGAGCGTCTATAAACCTCAACATTACCTATTTATAAATGTTTAGATAGTAAATGTAGCTCTTACATTCAAGGCTCCATTTGGCAACTAATTCTCTTAGATCTGTCGATGTCCTCCCCGAGTTTAAGCTTGACTCAATTTTTGCAACAAAGGACTGAGCCACCTTGTCTACAAGCGGGAGATAGTAGGAAACCTCGTTTGGCCGCAGCATCATTTTTTGCACTGCTTTTCGCAGCCTATACCACTCATCTCCATTTCTGTAATGTAAAGATAATAAAGTTATCTCGTTTAAATTAATTGGGGTTACGAATATAAATGGAATATGTACAGTATATGTATAAATACATGCTGTGCATATAAATAAATAAATTTATAGATTGGTGAGTAAATGCCAGGTTCTCGCAAATTAATAGCGTTGTCAATTAATACGAGATAGTTATTATTATAAATACGTGTTTCCGAGTCCTGGTGAAAGCTCGCGTTTTTCTCTATAAAGTTTCGTCGTTTCTTGAAGTGGTGGCACTATTGGAGTTTTCCCATCTGCATTAAGCACTACCCTTACATCGTCCGGTTCATATGCGTGAATCACCGTTCTTGTACCGATGTCCTGTCTTACCACAGGTCCATACTCATCGTGCAGCTTCCTTAAAACATCTTGGTATTGAGAAATTTTGTAAATTCCTTAAAAAAAGTTTGAGGGTGTCATTATATTTTAACATCAAGAAACCTATAAATGATATTGTTCAGCTTATGCTAAATCGTTTAGAAATGAATTACACCAACTTTTTGACTCATTATCATTAAATCATATTGAATGTTTGATTTTATGGTATGTAGTATTGTTTGGCCTCATGCACTCCTTTGGCTATCAGGATGCTTTCTGTTAGTATGTGTAATTGTAATTTGGTGAGGATTTCCAGGCCATTTAAATTCAAATGAAGTTTGCATGACTAATCAAAAGTTAAAGAAAAAGTTTTAAAAATTGTTTACAATTTACTGTTCCGAAATCCCACCTTTGATGTATGTAGCACTTTTTGCTCATTTCTTATTTGCATGTTTTGCAAACTCACAACTTCTCCGGGCTATAAAAAGACTTCAATTTTGCTGTCATTTTGGCTTGCTCTGTGGACTTGTATTTTACAAACTTTTTTTTGCAGCTGCACCTGGCACATTCCGAGCTTAGAAGGCTATTGCTAGGCACAGTACAAATTTTTTGGATGGACGAAACTTCTTAAATTATATAATTTGCTTTAACGACACTCGCTAAATGGCAAATGCGGACGTGTCGTCCAAAGAGGAATGCCCAGCCCTGAACCATTTAGAAATATGCATGTTGTGTTTTAAATGTATGAACCTGCTTACCCAGTTTGTAATGTAAGGAGTTTCCCAAGAGTGGCAAACGAAAAGGTCCAGGTATATCCTTAAATTCTTTAATATTATTTTGAATGGCCTCTGCGTTCAACACAGATGAATACCTTCTTAAATTCCATTTCCGTTTCATGAAACGGGTTAAGCGAACACAACCACTCATGGCTAATTTGAATTCTAATTTTCCACACTTATTTAGAAGCAATGCAAGGCTTGAACTTCAAGCAGTAGCAATTGAATAAGATTTGGAAGACAAAAGTGAGAGTGGACAAAAGTCAATGGTGGCAGATTATTTTAACTAGGAACATCCTGGATACACACATTTATTTATTTGTGTGGATATTATGCATATGAAAACAAAGCATCACCTTTGTCGTCTTATTAATTCTTACCATAACATTAAGCATTTATTACTTTGCCTTTCATCTCAAACACTTTTCTTCTAGATATGAAAAATAAATAAATGCATCATAATCGTACCTGCAGAAGCAGATAAGACTCAAGACTCATTTAATTAATTTATATTCCAGCCCCATCAGGCTTTCGGCGTCTGGCAGGACATACTCATATATTACAACTTTACCGACAGCATCGCATGTGACGCATGACATGACGTAGCGTGGGTCTCCCAACAAAGGATGAAGGATAAGATTGACAAACATTCTTAGTCAACAAAGCAAGCACAATGAATTAAGGAGAAGAAGGTGAAAGCTCCTCCCCACAAAAAAAAATTGACCGCGTGGGGTGTGACCCCGTGAAATTTTCAGTGTTTAGTTAAATTCAACCAAAGTAAGTTTATTTTTTTTCTTTTTGTAAAAGTTTCTAAATAAATAAATTCCATCTATTATAACAACAAGTTGTATTTGAAAGGGCATATTTCATTCATAATCGGAAAACTTATCAATTTTCATACGCGACCTTGACCCATGAGTCAGGGTAAAGTAGTGTTTAGTGTTTAGAACGTTGCGCTGGTGTTGTTGGACCAAGAAATTAACGGATCCATGAAGGAGCCGGAATGGAAAGCCTACCATTTAAAAGCTGCCCATGTCCTAAGAAAAGCAAGTTGTAAATGGAACCAGAGCATAAGACGACGCATTAGGATTTTTATAATTTTTTGTGTGAAGTGTGTGCCATATTACAAAGGATGGTATTCCAATCTAAGGCATTCGTGGGAAACTCTAGTTAGTATTTTTCCCGAATAGCCCAGTCTGAGTTGAATAGAACGACATTTTGGTTGTTTTTATCAAAATATC